>RCUC01160118.1:0-66433 GCA_003697995.1 Taxidea taxus jeffersonii | reverse complement strand
TTTTTTTTTTTTTTTTTTTGCACATGGAGTTCAATTGTTCTAACACCATTTGTTGAAAAGATTATCCTTTCTCCATTGAATTGTTTTGCCCCCATCAAAAATCAATTGGCCATATTTCTATGGTTTATTTATGGACTCTATTCTGTTCCATTGAGCTATGTGTCTATCCCTTCACCAATAACACACCATCTTGCTTTCTGCAACTTTAAAGTAAGGCTTAAAATCAGCTAATGTGATTCCTCCAACTTCATTCTTTTTCAAAACTGTTTTGGCAATTCTAGTTTCTTTGTCTTTCCATATAAAGTTTGGTATGAGTTTGTCTAAATCCACAGAAAAATACCAATTTTTAAAATTAGAATTGCATTAAATTTGTGTACTAATTTGGAAAAAATTGAAATCTTTACTACTTTGTCGAATCTTCCAATCCCAACACAATATGTGTCTCTACTTATAGGTCTCGTTTGATTTCTTTTATGAGTGTAGTGTAGTTTTTAGCATACAGAGATGGTATATGTTTTGTTAAATGGGTACCTAAGTATTTCATTTGGGGGAGGACTATTAGAAATGGCATTGGTTTTTAATTTGGGTTTCTAATTGTTCATTACAAATATTTACAATCATTTTCATGTATTGACTTTGTATCTTGTGTTCTTGTTAAGCTCACTTACTAATTTGTATTTTTGTGTGTGAATTCTTTGGGATTTTCTATGATGACAATTATGTCATCTGCAAATAGAAATGGTCTTATTTCTTCTCATTCCAGTCCGCATGCCTTTTATTTCTTTTTCTTGTTTTATTGCACTGACTAGTATTTCCAACATTTGGTTTATTGTTCTGCTGTCCCATCTTCAAATTCTTAGCTTTTAAATTGGGTATGCCACATTTTCATTTTGCATTGGGTTTTGTAGTTATATAGCCAGTACTGCTGAAATATCTCCCTGTATGGACTACAAATATTTATTTCAAGCTTGATACTCACTGGTAAGGAATAGAATAAAATGCCTCCACAGCATAATACCCTGTTTTTAGGGAAGACTGAAGTTTAGATGATAAGGTGGGGTGGGGAGAAGTAGGTGGAGCATGGGTTTTATATTATTAATCTAAATGCTATGCTACAGATTATACTGTGCTTAGAGATTTGGCCTGCATATGAAGATTACAACTGAAAATTTATTTTTCACGTGTGAGTATTAATTTTTGAAAAAGTATGGTTAGCATTTGTTACATTATTCTGAATTTAACTTCCAGAAGTGCCAAGATAAAAAGTATGATAAAACTAATATGAGATTATCCTCTCTCCAGAATAAAAGTTAGAGCTGCTTTGTCCTTATGGCCTCCTTATGTCTAACTATACTAACACAGAAGAAGAAGGAACAGGAGCTAACTAGAGGAAAGTATTTCTGATTTGCTCAAACTTCACTTTTAAGGACACATTATAGAACATTGTACATGCCTCTTAATTTAAGAAAATCCAAATTTAAAGTATCAAACTTTTTAACCAACTGACTTATTAAAAAAACATTAGAAATGTTTTTCACCTACCTTGAGACATTTAATAATTCTAGTTTAATATCTAAAATCTACAATTTTTCTTAGATTTTTTTTATTAAATGCATATTTCTTTTTTTTTTTATTTACTTGATAGAGATCACAAGTAGGCAGAGAAGCAGGCAGAGAGAGAGAAGGAAGCAGGCTCCCCGCTGAGCAGAGAGCCCGATGCAGCACTCAATCCCAGCACCCTAAGATCATGACCTGAGCCGGAGGCAGAGGCTTAACCCACTGAGCCATCCAGGTGCCCCTTAAGTGCATATTTCAAATATGCCTACTCCTCAACACTGGCTAAAGCCCAAGATACCTTTTGATGCTGTAAAATAGTACCAGTTTCTGTCTGAGAATAGAGTTATGAGGTAGGATTTGGTAGTAGAAAGAAAAGGTCAACTTTAATTATGGTATCTCTTTCAACTATATGAAAGGGTATAATCCAGCCTCTACCCTTAGGAAAGAGGGGAAGTTCAGTGGCATCTTCAACGTTCACTGGAAACTATGGAACTTGTAAATGGCTATCCATCTCTTTCTCAAAATAAAGATATACCCCCAGTGGGATCCTAGGAACATAGGGAGATGCTATGATTCTTATGAATCAATAAGGATTAAATAGAAAAAAGTGTCTAGTGGGAGATCATCACCCTCTTTTTTTATCTTGGAAAATTTGAAACTTGAAAGGTAAAGGTTATGGATAGCAGGTGATTTCCCTAGCCAAGAGAACTTTGTAGACCATCTTGAGGCACCCTGTTTCCTGGGACTCTGTGTCTATGTATATGTGTGTGTGTGTGTGAGAGAGAGAGAGAGAGAGAGAGAGAGAGTGTGTGTGTGTGTGTGTGTGTGTGTGTGTGTGTGTGTGAAATAGAGAGACTGTGAGAGACAGACAGTATAACAAGACACAGAAGCAAGAGCATAAATGAGAACCAGTTATTTCTAAACACCCTGGCAAAAACAAACCAAGAAGACAATAGCTAAATTCAGGTGTTGGTTTGTTTGTTTTTTTCCCCAAAACTGAAGGCAATGGACTGAAAACTCCTATTTAAATCCTAAAGATTTTGGGCAATCATGATCCCCCCCCTTTTCTTTGGAAGGAGAGGGAATAAGATACCTAAAGAGAATAATTTATAGTGTTGACCTTGGATCTAAAAATATGAAATACAGTGATAGAAAAATAATTTATTGACTGCTTAACTGTTCTTGATACTCACCCGGATAAAACCCAAATAAATTCACAGCCACTGACTTGAAAAGGCCATATGGCTTGTAATTAGACTCTTGCTCTCAGCCAAGATATTGAGACATTTTTTACATTTGCTCTTCAGCATCCATCACATATTGCTGCCCAGGAAAAGGGCACAAGAAAGAGATTAAATTCACCTTCCCTTGGTTTACCAACCAGTAAGCATCACCAAGGCTCTGGGCCAGGGGATCAGGATGAGTGAGTCTTCTCAGAATGTGACCCCAAAAGCGGCTCAAAGTGGAGGTGTTTCCTCAATTTTTGGCTACCAAGGTTTACTAGACAGACTTATCCAGTGAGCTTTTCCACAGCAAACATATATTGAGCCCTTCATATTTTTAGACATTTTTTCATTAATTAAGACGATCATGATTTGTCTCCCTTAATCTGTTAATGTAAAGAATTATATAAATTATTTTTCCAATGTTAAGTCTTACACTCTTGAGATAAACCCAGTGCAGTCATAATGTTTTAACTATTTTATTTTTTAATGAAATGGGTTTACTGATGTCTTGTTTTAGATGTTTGTATCTATGTTAATGATTGAGATTGCTCTACAATTTTCCTTTCTCGAACTTTATTTATAGAGTTCTATACCAAGATTATGCTTCATGAAATAAATTAAAAATTATTCCTTCTTTTTAAATTTTTCTTAAAGAGTTTGTATATTACTGGATTTATTTCTTTCTACAGGATTTTGTAGGACTTTCTGGGCTAATGTGCGGTTGTACAAATTTTAAATTACTAATTCAATGTATTTAATGTTTTATAGGCCATTAAGATTTGCTATCATTGCTTTAAAAATTAGTTTTTCAAAATTTCTTATAACCTTTCATGCATCTATAGGATCTGTATTACTGTCCCATTTTTCATCCCTTATATTGCTTATTTCTGCTTTTTGTTTTTTAGCCATTCTACCAGATTTTTGAAAATTTAACTGGTCCTCCCAAATAACTTTTGGGTTTGGTTCTCTTATATATATTTTTTTAATTTTTATCATTTATTATTTCTCTAAATTTGTTTTTAATTTTCTAACTTGTTAATTTTTATACTACTTAATTTCCAAACCTCCTTTTAGAATAGTAAGCATTTACAGTTGTAATTTTTCCTATAAGTACCATTTTAGTGTCACATGCGTTTTTACATTGTTCTTAAAATATGAGTTCTATTTTCTAATTTCCATTTTAATTTTTTCCTTGATCTATAAATTGGGCCTATATGTGTCCTTTTTTTTGGTTAAAGATTTAATTTATTTATTTGACAGAGATCACAGGTAAGCAGAGAGGCAGGCAGAGAGAGAGGAGAGAAAGAAGGCTCCCCAATAAGCAGAGAGCCCAATGCAGGGCTCAATCCCAGGACCCTAGGATCATGACCTGAGCTGAAGGCAGAGGCTTTAACCCCCTGAGCCACCCATGCACCCCTAGGCCTATATGTGTCTTAATTTGTAAATATGTGGGGATTTTTCAGGTTCTTTATTGTTGTTTGTATCTAACTTAACTGCACTGTGATCAGAAATTATGAGAAACATGATGCAATATTTGAAAATATCTTGAGGCTTGTCTTATATCCTAGAACTTAATTTTTATAAATGTTCCATATGGCTCCAAAATACATTCTGCATTTCTTAGGTTCACTGTTCCATTTATGACTGTTAAATAAACCCAATTTTTATATGTACTAGTTCGCTAGGGCTGCTGTTTACAAAGTACCACAGAGAGGGTGGCTTGAACAACAGAAATTTATTTTCTCATAATTCTCAGGTTAGAAGTCAAAGTTTAAAGTGTCACAGGGGCAGGGTGCCTGGGTGGCTCAGTCAATTAAGTCTTGCCTTCAGCTTGGGTTGCTTAGGTCATGATCCCAGAGCCCTGGGATCGAGTCCCACATTGGGCTCTCTGCTTGGTGAGGAGACTTCTTGCCCCCCCCCTCTCTCTCTGCCTGCCTCTCTGCCTACTTGTGATCTCTGTCAAATAAATAAATAAAATCCTAAAAAAGAAATAAGGTGTCAACAGGGTTGACTCCCTCTGAGGCCACCCTTCTTGGCATTAGATGGTCATTTTCTCCTCATGTCTTCACATAGTCTTCCCTCCACGTATCTGTGTCTTAATATCCTCATCTTATAATGACATCAGTTATATTGAATGAATGCCTACCCTGAACCTCATTTTAACTTAATTACCTCTTTAAAGACCATCTCTCCAAATATGATTCACATTAGAGGTACTGGGTGTTAGAACTTCAACATATGAACTGGAGTGGGGAGGCAGTGTGTTTGACACAATTTAGTTCACATTATCCTTTTCAAATGTTTTATATTCTTAGGTATTTGGTTGTTTCATCAGTTACTGAAAGAAGTATTCAAATCTTCCACCGTGATGATGAATTTCTCGATTTTTCTATGAAGTTCTGTCAATTTTAGTTCATGTATTTTGAGGCATTAGTGTATATAAGCCTAGAACTTTAATAGCTATTTGGTGAACTGAATATTATATTTTATATAACTCTTTAGCTCTATCAATGCTTCCTCTTTTGTCTGTTAAAATATAGTTACATTAGCTTTCTTTTTAGTAGTGTTTGTATGATAAAGATGTTTACATCTTTTTATTCTCAACTTTTTTTTTGCCCTTATGTTTTTTTGATGTGTATTTTATAAACAAGATATGGTGGGGTGGGATTTATTCAGTTTGAGAACATTTTTCTTCAAAATAAGGTATTAAGTCCATTTGTATTTATTACAATTAATGATACTTTTTTTCCTAACTTACTTTTTTTTGATAACTTACTCTTTTATGAGAGCTAATATAGCACAGTTTTTAAGAGAACAGAGACTCTAAGAAATACTGCTTAGGTTTGAATACCAGCTCTATTACTGACTACCTGAGTAACTAGGGCTAGATACTTATAATCAGTTATATTAGTTATTACTTTATTATTTAATTATCACTTTAAATTGACATTTTTTGTTTTTTGTTTTTTCTTTGATAACAATTGAGTATTTCTTTCCTATTTCATTTCTTTCCCTCCTCTAGTTTGGAAATTATTTTCTCTGCCCTGTTCTTTTAGGGTCATCCTAAACATTCATTAAGCATACTTGTTATCAAAGTTCAAAATTTATTCTTATCTTTATCCCCTTCTGAACAATACAAGAAATTTGTAACATTTTAATTCTGATCACTTCCTTTTTGAGTTATATACTATTCTTTTATTCTAGTTTTATCTTAATTTTAAGTCTCCTAATTATTATTGCTGTACATAGTCAACAATCACTTATTTTTATTCATATATCCACCATTTTCTTTACTAATCATTCCTTTTACAACACAAATTTTCCACCTACTAACACTTTCTTTGTGCCTGAATTGCATCTTTAAAAATTGAGTCTGGGGACGCCTGGGTGGCTCAGTTGGTTAAGCGGCTGCCTTTGGCTCAGGTCATGATCCCGGCATCCTGGGATCCACATCAGGCTTCTTGCTCTGCGGGGAGTCTGCTTCTCCCTCTGCCTCTGCCTGCCTCTCTGTCTGCCTGTGCTCGCTCTCTCTCTCTCTCCCTCTGACAAATAAATAAATAAAATCTTTAAAAAAAAAAAAAAATTGAGTCTGTTGGTGGCACAATTTCCATTTTTATTGTCTGAAAATGCCTTTATATTATGGTTTTTAAAAAAGTAACAATAAGACAGTTTGTAAACAAACTTAGGTTGACATCTTCTTTTAGCATATTAAAATTATAATTCCATAGTTTTGGGCTTCCATATTTGCTATTGAGAAATAAGATTGCTGTTAAAACCATTGTCTTTGAGGGGTGTCAGTTAAGCATCCAACTCTTGATTCTGGCTCATGGATTTAGGCTCAGGTCATGACCTCAGGGTTGTAAGATAGAGCCCCCTGTGGAGCCCCACATTGAGCTCCACATAAGGCTCTGTGCTGGACATGGAGCCTACTTAAGATTCTCTCTCTCCCTCTGCTCCTCCCCAACCACTCTCTCAAAAAAAAAAAAAATGTCTTCAGTGTTTTTCAAAGTCACTAAGATGTTTTAAATATGAGCTCTTCTTTATTTTACCCTGTCCGGTTCTTGAATCTGTGGATTGGTGCCTTTCTAGAAAATTCTCAGACACTAAATCTTTAAATACTGCCTCTAATCTTTTACGTTCTTTATGGAAGTTTTATCAGATATGTTAGACTATATCATTCTATTCTTTATGTCAACCTCTCTCATATTTTATTTTTATGTTTCTCTGTGTGACATTCTGATTAATCTCCTCAGATCTGTCTTCTCCTTCATTAATTCTCTCTTTAGCTATTAAACCCATTCATCAGGTTTAAAATTTTCAGATATTTTGAACTCAAGTTCTTTTGAATTAGTTTCAAAATCCACTTGATCACTTAAATTCATCTAATTTTTTTTAAAATTCTGGGTCTTAAAAGTGCAGGATTTGAAGTCTTTTTGGGTCTTATCTGGACTTCTATTGTCTCTACTAGCTCTCAGTGTACATTGTTTTTGTGTGTAATCTTTTACTCTTTCCTTCTCAATATTTAAATCTCTCTTTCTTTGCTTTTTACTAAATTCATGTTTCTTATAATTTTTTGTTATTTTGGGGGGTTTCTATTTCTCTAATTCTTCCTATCTCTATCTCCCCTTTTTCTCTATTCATTTTTATCTTGAGTTCATGTGTTTTAGCAATACTTGAGCAATTCTTTGAGGTCTGGGTTGAAGATGGGGCCATTCTTTTCTGGTAGGTACTTGGGAGCACATCTTATACTGGACCATTTTAAATTAAACTATCAGCTGAGGTTTCTTAGAACATATAGATATTTAAATTTGTTCTGCCAATATGTGTGCTCATTGTCTTGCCATTAAATATTTGTAAGGGAGATCTTACCTCTTTCACTTGAGCACCAAAACTCAAGACTAACAAATTTCCTTGTAGATTAAGGGGTATGGTGACTTAGAGAGTGCATACCATTTTTGATACCGGCTTTACGTGGGGAGCTTCCTATTAGACTGTCATCTAAGCAAGCTCTGGGCTTTGACCTCTGTCCCAAATAGGACCACATATGTAATTGTACACTGAACAACTTTAGAGGGCATTTTTCATACAGATCTACACTAGGGTCTATATGACCTATGTGGTGGACCTGTCCTCATCCCCACAAGATGGTGAAAACTAAAGCTCAAGTTCACCTGGTTCAGCAATTGCCTCAAGTTGAAAGTGGGGTTTAGTGCTTTAATTTTATAATTCTATAAGTGACAGAACTTAAGAGTAAAGACAGTGTCTCCTCCTTTTTGAAGCTCTTTAGAAGGCAGGCAACCTCAATATCTTATGAAATGAATTAGTTTGCCAATCATCATTTCAACAAAAATATCCACCACTTACCCCCATTAAGGAAAATGTAACATGATCAGAGGGTATTTATTGCTTTGCTTTGTTTATTTTTAGATGTGGACTTTCCAGTTGTTCTCCAGCCTACAAATGCAAATGAGAAAACACAGCTAATCAGAGAAGGACCTCGAAGTTATTGCACAGACTCTTAATATTGAGACCATTGAGGGTCCACAGTACCCCCTCTTGGTTTGGCCATGACTCCAGGTGGTCATGGGTGGAGCAGGGTAGGGGACATGAAATGCTGTGAACTTTTCCACATTCGTATTTTATTTTTTAGGTTAGGAAAAGATGATTGCTACATAATTTTCTCAGTATGCAGTCTCACTCTTTGAGTAGAATTCCTAATGAAACACATTCCATTTTGATGAATAAAAGCCTGAAGAATTATTTTATGCTCCTTGCATGAGGTAAGATGGTGGCACTGGACAGGCCATCTGAGCCAGCCCTTTCTGTGACCCAGATCTAATTCCTTATAGACTAAAGTAGCATTCCAAACAGAAGCCACTTTTCATCTATTTAACTGAATGCAATATTCCTAAATCTGCCACAAATATCAGCAAAATACACATTTTAAAATTAAAAGGAATTTTGTGTGTGTGTGTGGAGATTTTCCCCTGTCACTATCTAATATGGCTACAGAAATATTTCAAGAGGCAGGAAGAAATTATTAGGTAAAAAAGACAAATCACTTAATTTTAAAGTATATCTTTGAGAGATTAAAAGTTGTCGTTTACTGAAAACTGATGAGTAAAACCAGAAAGAAACAGGTTTTGTGTACTTTTAGACTGGCATAAAAAACAAAAACAAAATTTCAACCTGGTCAAATGTTATAAATGACCCGGAAAATCATACTGAGCCCAAAACAGCAGCCCAAATATGTTGACCACTTTTAAGTAAAAAAATTATTGTACAACTGACCTAGATTAAACAGAGTCAGGAAAAGAAACATGTAGAATAAAAAGTAGAATTCTAAAGCCTATAACTCTATAGCCTATAACTTTAGATTTAAAGGCATTTCATTTACCCCATTTTTGGTGAGAATAATTACATTGACCGGAAAATGCTCAGTTCTGTGCATATTGAACAATTAAGCTCAAAGGTCATGTCTGCCTTTTCTCTTTGGTCCTCATATTCATTATGTGGTCAAAGTCATGTCCTAAAACCATGTTTTAAAATAGTATAGAAAGTGTTTGTTTTTTCTCAGTTCTTTATATAATATTGCAGTTTTCAAGATCTTGTCATGTTTTTGTATAATATTGCATGAAATGCCATTTTCTTTTTGGTTTTTTTTTCCCACCACCACCATCAAATTACAGTCAAATGAGCTAAAATATACATTGTAAGTGAAAACTGGTGTTACAGCTCTGACAATTCTGAAGTCATTAAAACTCTACTTTAACTCTTGAGTTACTGGAATTTTTTTTTTAATCGACAATCAAGTACAAAAAGCCCTGGCTGGAAAGTTAGGAAACCTGGTTCTAATCTAAACTCTCACTACCTAGCCCTGTGACCAAGTGAGATGAGAATTATATGGCTAATGGCTCTATGACTCCGTTATTTGCTCTGACCACCTTCCAAGTTGCTGTGAGACAGGATGAAATATCTGAGGTATAAGCACTCTACAAAGTCAAGTATTTGACAAATATGAGGTGGTGAATTTGTATATGTTTATACACAGACAAATATTGACTTCTTATGCAGATAAACTCTTACCCAGTAAACCCCATGAAGATACGTAGTACTAACAGTGACCAGCAAGAGCTTGGAACTCTGTATTCAACGAACAAGTGCTACTTTCCATTTGAAGGGAACATGGGATAAATAGCCCTGTCTGTGGTAATTTGAGCCACTACATTTCCTTCCTGGAGTCTTCTTAAGCAAAAAGGTCAGGCCTATTTTTGAATTGCAACCTGTAAATCACAAAGGTCCTTTTTCTCTCCCAGACATCATTATTCTTACATGGAATTTTTTACTTCTACTCCCAGCTTTTCCAGAGCACTGGTACAAGCATAGAAAGATGAGAACAGGGCATGAATCAGAATCAGAATCAGATGGTGGAATTAAATTCATAAAGGGGTTCTTGTTAATGTTCCCCACAAAGGGCTAATTACTGGTTACAATGATGTGTGGTAAATGTTAAGGACATGAATGTGTATGAAATATGAATTTCCTACACATGAATGTGTAGGAAATGAATCTACAGAATGCCCCTTAGCTACATAGAAACAAGGATCAACCCTTCATCTGAGGAGAGGCCACTTAGGTATCATGTGGAGGTCATCAGAAGCTGTCACCCAGAGTCATTGGTTATTCTGAATCCATAAGCATTTTAGCAGAGAAGTACCAAGAAGAAACATGCTCATTATGAACAAGCACTTCAATGGCTTACCACCTAGTCCTGGACTTCAGGTTATCAGGTAAAAATATTTGTGTAAGTTTTCAAAGTTCCTCCACTTATTTTTTGCTGTTTTACATAAGAACATAATTTTAGAAAGTATGCATTTTTCTTTACCAAAGTACAGATGTCTTAATTCTTTGAGAATAAATGACATTCTAGTTCTACATTTTAAATGGTATGAGTGTTAAATCACATTTGATGTTTCCTAGCCTGGAAATACACCCACCTGGTAGTGCATTGCTTGATTTTTTTTATCTACACAGAGGGTTCCAGTTAGGACTACATAATCTTTGTAGTTGGCACAATGATGTCCCCTCCAAGATGTACTTATCCTAATTCCCAGAACTAGTGACTATATCACCTTTTATGGGAAAAGGCACTTTGCAGAAGTCACTGTTAAGGATTCTGAGATAGGGAGATTATCCTGAACTGTCCAAGTGGGCACGATCTAATCACATAGCTCCTCAAAAATGGAGAATATTTCCTGGCTATGAGAGAGATGGGACTCTAGAGGGGTGCTTGAGTAGCTCAGATCCCAGAGTCCTGGGATTGAGCCCTGCACTGGGCTCCTTGCTCATTGGGGAATCTGCTTCTCCCTCTGTCTCCCAATTCTCATTCTCTATCTCAAATAAATAAATAAAATCCTTAAAAAAAAAATGATCAGAGCTATGCTTTGAAGTTAGAGGAGGAAAGGAGCCATAAATCAAGGTATACAGGTACCTCTAAAAGCTGGAAAATCAGCTTAAAGATAATGGATTCTGATCTGGAACCTCCACAAAAAAAAAAAAAAAAAAAGCAGCCCTGCTACCACCTTGATTTTTGCCCAGTGACAGCCATGTCAAACTTCTGACCTTCAGATTGTATGAGTTTAACACTGAGTCAATGCTTCTCACTTGTTTCTTTATTGTCCTCATTACTTATTCTAGATTTATTTTTTTTTTCATTCCTTCATCCTGAGAGTCCAACTTCATTTTCTCCTCTGTCCCTTCCATTCCCTGTTTCTCAGTACTCCACCTCCTTTCCTGTTCTTCTCTCTTCTCCAACTCCTACCTTTCTTCAGTTTGACACTCACCCCTCTGTTTTAGTCTCCTAATCTCTCTGCTGGCCACTATCAAGTACATGTCCATATTTACTGGTCTTTTACAAAAATTGAACTATTGTAAATTTACCCCTAACCAGTGGGGCAGGGAGAGATAGCAAATAATAGTCTGGGTAACAATATTCTTTTTTTTTTTTTTTTTTTTTTTTATTTATTTATTTGACAGAGAGAGTGAGCACAGGCAGAGAGAGTGGCAGGCAGAGGCAGAGGGAGAAGCAGGCTCCCTGCTAAGCAAGGAACCTGACGTGGGACTCGATCCCAGGATGCTGGGATCATGACCTGAGCCGAAGGCAGCTGCCCAACCAACTGAGCCACCCAGGCGCCCCTGGGTAACAATATTCTTATAAAGGAATGTCTCCCCCCACACTCCAAATTCAAGCCAAACAATCATAATGCTAATAGGCCAGAGGGAAACAAGTATTTTTCAAACAATTCTGAGTATATTAACAAATAGAAATAATTTATATTGACCACATTCATTATCTGAATGCATAGCAAGGTAATTTGAGACATTGTTTTGTTTTGTCCTTAGTAAGACTCAAAGGAATGAGGGCTCTCCTTCTGAGATTCTTCTTAAAAAGGTCACTTCCTTGCTACATTGACCTTGGAGTTTAAAAACAAAGGTAGAGAAACACCTGGAAAACTACCACCCAGGCTTTTGCTTGGTTGCTTGGGTGCTTGGGTACTTGGACTGTGAGAAGGGCTTTTAGAAAGATATATGCTGAACCTGAGGAAGAGAAGTAGCCTTATCATGAAGGACCTCTAGACTAAAGATGGGTTTGGAAGTTTGAGGGTAATTCCCAGAGTACCCCATATTTGTGTCTGTTAGAGTAGGCAGTTATTAGATTCTAACAGAATACATGGAGCCCAGCAATGAGGAATTCATGGCCAGCTATCAGGAAAGTAAGAGTCCTGTCCCAGCATCACTCTACAAGAAGTCAGGTCAAACCATACAGGCCCAAGATGGTGGGTGCCATGACAAGAAACTCCTGACCAAATAAGGAAGAAAAGGCCAAAACCCTGCTTCCAAGAAATCCCTCCCCAAGAAAGGAAAATTCCACCCTGTAGTTTGCAAGGGTCAATAAAGGATAGAAACCCAAACCCCAGGGTGCAGAGTGCCCTCTTCAGGTAGTCTGCTCTAACATCTGGAGAATATACTTGAGTTTTAATAAACTTTCCCACCGTGTCACTAATCTACTATGTTGTGTCTCTCCTTGAATTCTCCTTCATGAGGAGGCCAAGAACCATCAGCAGCATCTTTGTGATGGATGGGGTCAAGGCTCTAGGGCCCAGGGTCTCCCCAGTTCTCTGTGAACATGACCACAGGAGAGAGCTGCTTTGAGATAACACTTAGAGGCCTGGGTGACAAAATTAAATCTTGGCTTCTTAGCCATAACAAAGGATTCCTGTCCCCACACCTGGCCCCTCAAAGAAACCACGTAGGGTTGAACACAGAGACCTCAAGAGCAACCAGGCTAGAGTAAGATGAGGGACTGGAAAACATACTCAGAGGAAGACAGAAACCCTGAGGATCCCATATATCCCTAGGGATTGGGGGTCAGGGGGAGACTCTCAAAACATGACTGAGGGGGCGCCTGGATGGCTCAGTGGGTTAAGCCTCTGCCTTTGGCTCAGGTCATGATCTCAGGGTCCTGGGATTGAGCCCTGTGTCAGGCTCTCTGCTCAACAGGGAGCCTGCTTCCTCCTCTCTCTCTCTCTCTCTGCATGCCTCTCTGCTTACTTGTGATCTCTGTCTGTTAAATAAATAAATAAAAATGTGACTGAGGTAAAATTTCTCATTACCTTGTTAAACTTCAGTTCTGAGTCAGAATTAATTTAGAACAAACAATGTATTTAGATTATGAAGAGACTTCCCCAAGATCTTTTCTCAAATGTCACTTCTTCATAGGCTTTCCCTGACCACCCTGTCTAAAACTGTACCCCACCTCATGCTTCCTATTCTATATGTATTTTATTTAGTACCTTTCACTAACATACTTTTTAATCTTGCTTATTGTCTATCTCCCACACCATGAAAACAAAGATTTTTGGCTGTTTTTGTGCCCTGCTGAATCCCTGGCGCTTAAAATAATGCCTGACATATGATAGACTGCCTGGGAATATTTGTCAAATGAATAAATGTTTAACCTGTGTCATAGAATAGAGAAATTCCTACCTGCTAGAAATGAAGAAGCTGCTAGAAGCTTTAGTTTCTAGGGAGGTTTAGTATTTTTTTTTGCATATTAATATGAATAATTCAATCAATATAAAATTAATGGTAGTTTGGCACCCAATCAAGCCTCTGACCCAATTCCAGAGTTATCTTTCTAAAAAATTTCAGCACCTGCCCTCCCCTACTCCTCATTAATAAGAAGGCAAATCCACCTCCAGAGCACAAGTCCTCCTTCAAGAAAAACCTTTATTTGAGAAACAAAGTTCTCCTCTCCAAAACCCCTCTCTTTCTCCTAAGCAACTAAATAACATTGACCTGTATATTCATTCTGAATAGTTCTAGACTACAAAGGGCCAGCAATTTAAATTAACTCATGTATAACCAGTTTCTGTATAATGAGGCCATTTCCAAACTGTAATGGCTCAAATTAGTAGTGATTCGCAGAATGACAACTTACAGTCAGAGTTTACATCTGCATTTTATGAAGCGCTAAAAACAAAGCAGGAACTAATAAACACCTGTTGTTTGATGGGCTAATTCTTTTAAGATTTTATTTATTTGTTTGACAGACGGAGATCACAAGTAGGCAGAGAAGCAGGCAGAGAGAGAGGAGGAAGCAGGCTCCCTGCTGAGAAGAGATCCCAGGACCCTGAGATCATGACCTGAGCAGAAATTAAGCAGGGTTAAGCAGAGGCTTAACCCTCTGAGCCACTCAGGCGCCCCTGATGGGCTAATTCTTACAACATGTGCCATTTCTGGGAAAAACCTTTCTCCAAAAAGAGACCTAACCATGTTCGGTGTTAAATAAATGGCAGTGATAGAACTTTCTGGAATTTTCATGCTATTCAGGGCTGTCCCCAAGAAGCAAAACTAAATTCCCAGAATCAAATCAACAGTAATAGGACAGCTATTAACACATTCTGCTTGTTGCTGGGGCTGCCGACCCAGTTTTCTAATAGCTAAAAATGTTATTATCAACTTCCCCAAGGCCTGAGAACCCCTCAGGCACATCCTCATTCCCAGGTCCAGGAAGAAGGGATCTTACCTGTTGAAGGTTTTATCCTTCTGAGGAAGTTGGTTTGGTACCTAGGTAATCTCCACTCCTGAAATGGTGTCCAGATTCATCTCTTCTCAGAGAGCTAAATGCACTTAATTTTGTGGTGAAAAATAATTGGGGGAAAATTTTTAGGGCAGATTTTCACTTTGGGAATGAAATTCCGACATTTTTTTAAAGAATGATCTACTCAGGCATGTGTACATTAGCTATTTATTAAACTAGCATTTTTCAGGATTATTTATTACAATTGCAGAATATTTCAAAGCTAACCTAGGTTTAAGAGAACCAGATGAAAGCCATCAGGAACTGAAACATATAATATATAGATTAATTTATTAGCATAACAGTTGTATATAAAATGCCTCCATTTCAAATATTTAATGTATTTAGCATAGAATTTATCTTTTTAAGATTTTTTATTTATTCATTTGAGAGAGACAGCACACACTTGCAGGGAGGAGGGTTAGAGGGAGAGGGAGAAGCAGACTCCCCACTGAGTAGGACACAGGACATGCAACTCAATCCCAGGATTTCACCCTCCTCCCCATCATGACCTGGGCCCAAGGCAGCTGTTTAAATGACTGAGCCATCCTGGTGCCCCTGGGATTTATTTTTTAAACTCAATATATAGCATACTCAGAAAGAAAAATTTTAGCTACCAAAACCTGAAAGATACAGTTTATTCTGAGTAAGAGGGTAAAGTTTTAATAGAAAATAAAATGACTCACTTCTCTGCTTGCCTAGTGCTTTTCTTTGTTCTCTTTTACCTCTTCTCTAGCACACCCCATCTCCCAAACTAAAGGATTTGAAAGGAGGTGGGAAGCGGTGGCTTTTAGGATCACAGGAGAATTTGTATCTGAGCAAGATGATTTATTCTTTCACGAATTAAAAATCTGTCAAATGAACAATAATAACAGTCATAGTACTTAGTACCTGACATTGCCCTAAGAGCTTTTTATTTACTTTATATATTTTATACTTATATATGCACTTAATACACTATCTAAGGGACAATTACTATCAGCATTATCATTCCCCATTTCCAGATTGACAAACAAAGCCACAGAAAGTTTAAGTAACTCCACCAAGATCACCCAGCTACTAAAGGGTAGAACAGGCCGGTCCTCAAATCCATGGTATTAATAGCTGCACTATATTGCCTCTCCACAGTGGTCTAATATTTCCAACTGTGTTTATCTTTCCTGAAAATTAACCCTCTCCACCTTCCTGCCCAACTCTTTTCCAGAGTTCTCTTATTTTCAGAAAATACTCTGTTTATTATGTAACTTTCTCCTTAACTGCCTTTTGTAGCTTATGATTCCCCGAGGTAATCACCCTTTCTTAATTCTCAGTGCCTTCTTCAAAAGCAAATCCTCAAAGACTCAAAACCCCTGAATCTGAAGGAGTAGATTTCCCAACACTTCCTCTGTCGTTGCTTCCTCTTCCCCTTCCTCTTCCTCTTTCCTCCACCTCCTCCTCCTCCCTGCAGCATTTCTTTACTTGGAAAGCCTATGTGGCCTTGGTAGCAGTCTGCTACATTCTCTGGGCTGACCAATGAATAACTGCAACGTTGGTCAAGTGAGTGAAAAGCTGGATTTTCACTTTAAAAGTCAGGGGCACCTGGGTGGCTTAGATGGGTAAGTGTCTGCTTTTGGCTCAGGTCCTGATCTCCAGGTCCTGGGATTGAGTTCCACATCTCCTGCTTAGCAGGGAGCCTGCTTCTCCCTCTCTCCCTGCTTGTGCTCTGTCTCTCTCTCTCTCTCAAATGAATAAATAAGACCTCTTTTGGTCTTATTTATATATTTATATCTATATATTTATAGTGATTCCAGAATAGTTGATATTTGTAAACAATCCTGACTAAAATTTTGGTAAAATTCCTGCCATAATTTTCCAGGATTGTAGACAGTGCTAAGAAAACTTTTAATATATTTGTAAATAGCAAACATATATAGGGCACTTACTATGTGTCAGACACTTTCTAAGTGCTTACTATAGATTAATTCATTTAAGCCTCACAGCAAATCTATGAAGTTAGTACTATTATTTCTCAATTTGCAGATGAGAAAATTGCAGATGAGAAAATTTTGCAGATGAGATAATTAACTAACCCATAACTTTAATAACAAGAGAACTAGCATCTGGACTCAGGTAGTCTAGTTCTAGGGTCTATCTGCTTAATTATTATACCACCCTGGCACCATAAGACATTTGAATTCTGTAAAGTTAGCTACAACTACTTATTTAATATCAAAACAGTGCTTATACTCAATATACTTGAATTTGTCTCTCCCCTACTAAAAGTGAATACTGTAGGTCTATAAATCCAAGTTAATACATTCCATTTCAGTATTCTGATTCCATAAGATTGGGATGAGAACATTTGCTATTATATATAAAAACAAGGTATCTCAATATCACTCATAAAATAGGATGTTAATCTTTTCATGACTTTAATGATCTATTCATAATAAGAGTGATATTATACTCAATTTTTCTCCATTGTACAAAATATGGTACAAATTGTGAAGTTTCTATTAGTAAAAATGTACCATTATTTAGGTTAGATGTCTAAACTAGAAATACCTGGGACGCCTGAGTGGCTCAGTGGGTTAAGCTGCTGCCTTTGGCTTGGGTCATGATCCCAGGATCCTGGGATCAAGTCCTGCATCAGGCTCTCTGCTCGGCAGGAAGCCTGCTTCTCCCCTCCCCTCTTTGCCTGCCTCTCTGCCTACTTGTGTGATCTGTCTGTCAAATGAATAAATAAAATCTTTTAAAAAAAGTTCTTTAAAAATAAATAAATAAAATAGAAATACTTTATTACTCCTTCATAGGAAATACAACTTGGCAAACAAAATTTTTTAAAGGAACTGGAACTTTGTCTCCCACCATTTAAAATAAATATGTGTGTGTATGTGTTTTGCAGCAACTTATTTGGTTTCTGGTAGTCTATGTCAATCTGCCATTGTGAAAAGCACAGTACCCTCCCTACTCTGGAGATCTACCTGTGCTTTTATTTTTCCTTCGGCACTCACCACAGATGAGCCTACTATAGATACCATTTATTGATATCTATATTATTGATAACTTACTGTCTGTCCTTCAAAATGTGTATTCCAGCAGAGCAGAAATTTGTGGTTGTTTTGCTTACTGTTCTCCCCAGCACTAGAACATAGGTACATGGCACATAGTAGAGACTGAATAAATGTTTAGTAAAGGAATAAATATGAATCTCTGAAGAAAACCTCCCTGCAACATCTTTTCCCAGCCCCAGTCCCCCTCCCCGCAAATCACACATTTGGGAAAGACTATATGAACAACATGACAGTTCTGCTTTTCCTGAGTGTGAAAGATGCAGATGAACCTGAAGTCTTATGGAGCCTTGGAATTGGATGGGTCAGTCTTGCAATCTCCCTGTAGTACAAATGGTTCCTGTTAACCTCCTTAATGAAGGTAGGAACTGCAGGCTAGTCTCACTGAGATCTTTGACACAGTGATTCATCATATAATTCAACATTTAGTTTGGCCTGATAATACTATTAATCCTCATTATTACTAATCCTCATAAACAAAATATGGAATCCTCAATATTCCATATTTTGCAAATTTCCCTACTTGCTAAAATTTATTTCATGGTCATTCATAATAATATATGTTAAATAAGGTTCCTAAACAGTAACACATAAAACACATACTGATCACTTAAGAAAAATGTTGTGAACAGAAGCCCACAGGAACTTAACCTTGTATTTCCCCTAGGAGCAGTGGTTCTGTATTCACTAAATCACTCTTTGAGGTGACTATATAGAACATAACCACCACAAATAACATAAATACATTGTATCTCCCCTGGAGTTCTCTGGAATGGTTCCCTTTCTGACTTTGGAAACTTTATCTCTGTGGTTTCTCACAACAAGCAAATGTTCTCATTCCAATCTTGTGGAATCCTTGGAGATGGTACACATTTACAGAAGGTCATGGATGAGCACTGAGTAAACCTGAATTCAGCCCTGGTTCCCCAATCTGGAGAATCATCCTGATGAAATTATTTAACATTTCTCAATAGAGCTTCCTGAACTGTGGAATGGTTTCCTCAGTGTATGTGTAAGGTATTTTTCAAGTTGAACAATGTTTATTTCCTTCAGATCTCAGGGTATCGTGAATAACTTTTGTGGAGCACCACTGCTAATTAACAAATCTTAGGGATTTGATCTTTGAGTTCTAGCAGTAAGAAGAGAGTTCCCTTTAATAAATGGAACACTGGTACTCCCAGAATTTCCTGGTGGTTGTCTAACCTTACCTAAGATCAGAAACTGCCTTTAGACGTCCTTCCTCCTGGGAAGCAGTCCAGCAGTCCAGTCTCTCTAGTTCAAGTGTCCACTTGAGGACAGGGAAACCAGCTAGTGCTAAGGAGAATCCTGGCTGGTGACTTAGGAGATCTCTCTCACCTGCCATTACTCAACTCTGTTCCTGAAGGTAAGTCATTTCATATCTTCGGTCATCAGTTCCTTCACTCCTAAACAATTTT
Source organism: Taxidea taxus jeffersonii (assembly GCA_003697995.1). Taxonomy (NCBI): domain Eukaryota; kingdom Metazoa; phylum Chordata; class Mammalia; order Carnivora; family Mustelidae; genus Taxidea; species Taxidea taxus. The sequence continues at coordinate 47,022 of RCUC01160118.1, read as the reverse complement.
TATTAGATGATAATTATGAAACTGTCTGTTTTCATAAACTGTTATATAAAATAACTTGAATATAGTTAAACAAAAAACGCAAACAATACCAAAGAATGCAAAAAAGAAAGCAAATTTCTTTTTCCTCAACAATACTGTCTTAGTTTCCTAGGGTTGCCTCAAAAAATCCCATAGACTAGGTGGCTTAAAAAATATGAATTTTCTCACAGTTATGGAGGCTAGAAGTCCAAGCAGTTAAACAATAGATATTTTGTTTCTCACAGTTTTGGAGGCTGGAAATCCAAGACCAGAGTGCTAGGATGATCAGGTTCTGGTGAAGACCCTCTTCCAAGGTTGCATGCAGACTGCTGAACTTCTTTCTTGCTGTGCCCACACATGGTGGAGGGGAGGAGGGATTTCCCAGGGGCCTCTTTTATAAGGGCACTCTCCACCTCCCTGTCCTAATTACCCCTCACAGGCCCCACCTCTTAATACCATCACCTGGAGTATTAGGTTTTCAACATGAATTTGGGTCTGTGGCAGGGAGAGATACAGACATTTGATCTACAGCAATAGATGGTGAGGGGAAACTGATGAAGTTCTAGAACCTAGGTTTGGTTCAGTGGGGTAAGGTCCAGAGCTGATGACCAAGAAAGAATTCTTGAGACATCTTTGGTGCAAAATGGTGGTTTATTAAAGCATGGGGACAGGACCCACTGGCAGGGAGAGCTGCTGCCCTGATATCCTGAGGAGTGGCTGATTATATACACAGGAGTTGGGTAGGTGAGGACAAAGGGGATGTTAAGAAGGGCTATCATGGTAAAGAAGACTGTCAGGGTACTAGAGGCCTGGTTATTGTCAAGCCAAGGCTGTTTTTCCCTTTAATGAGGCACTAACATGAAGACAATTAGGAGTTTCCTGGTGGAATGTCACATTCCTCCTATAAAACATCCTTATCAGTGAGTTTTAGGTTTAGAAGAAATTTAAGTTTATTTACATTGCCTTCTGCCTCAGCCTCCTTCAGTTTTATGGAGGGGAGGGTGATGTTAGGGCTTGAGGAACTGAGTTACTTATCTCTGGAAGTTGGGCTATTGATAAGATAGCTTCTTTGTTGTAAATTACTAGGACATTTGTAAACCCAGGGAGACTCTTGTCTTGCAGGATTGTGATCTCTGCAGGTCAACTGTTTGTTTTTCTTTTAGGGCAGCCAGGCGTGCCTGAGGGATGTCACAGGTGTCACTGAGGTGAGGTGGGGGGGAGAGGGAGTGTAAGGTGCCAGCTTTTGCTTTGTCCTCAGCCAGACTTCTGCTCCCTCATCAAAACCATCAGGAATTGGGGGGTGGGGGCGGCTGGTAGCACCATGTTGCTAACTAGAGAAATATAGTGAGGCACACAGAGGCACTGAGAGAAAAAACCTTAAAGAAGCCCAGTTACATTTCCTTCTTGGTTTCCCTAGGACAACCTTGTACTTTATAATAAATGTCTCTCTGACTTACATTACCTCTGTGTGAATTTCTGTCACAGTAAGAGAGCCAGAAATCACGCACCATCTTGGCCCTCTTGGAGGGTGTTACTCTGGCTGGCTGCTGGGGGGAAAAAAACGCAAGAAGGGGATAGACCAGGAAGCCAGAGTTTCTCTCACACTGCAGTGATGGCCATGACCTTGACCTCTGCAAATAATAACCCCCTTAGGTGTAAAATGAGGAGAAGCTAGGAATAAGATGGAGGCGCTTTCCTTGTGGCCTAATTTTCACAGTTCTGTCAACAAACTTGGGGGAAAGGATGCAACCTATGTCCCCAACTTCCCACAGAGGTGATTTTTTTTTTTTTAAACTCTCAGAAAGAAACACTATGTAACTTTAAACATGTATCAGCTTCTTTTATTCAAAAATGACAAAATGTTCACTAGGAAACAAAAATAAAACCCACCATCATTTTGTTCAAATGGGCTGTACTTGTGTCTCCCGGTTCCCCAATTTTTAGCTTCCTTTAACCGTTTGTACACCTTTAAGGAAGTGGCTTTCCCACTTAAAAACTAGTCCTTTCCCCTAACTCCATATTTTCTCTCCCCTAATTCATCTCTTCCCCAAGTTCACATTTTATTAAAGCTTTTACTTTTGGGAATCGCTGTCTTACTTGGGAGATTTAAGAGAGAATTCTAAACTACTCCCCACAAATAACATCAATAACTTCAAAATAAAAACTCAATTTGCTCAAACCCACAGGACATTCTCTTGGTTAAAAGACCCGCGAGGGCAGAACCCAAGTCACTAGATGGTTTTTACGCTTTGCTTACAACGGAGAAGGGGGCTCAGAACCCTTTTTAAGATGAAATGTAAAACAGGAACCGGATCAAAAAGACATTTCGAAAAGAAGAACTTAACTTTCTTTCCTCTGCAATGTCGGGGGTGTGCGTGGGCACTTGCTCTAGTGACTCAGTGACTGAAGTCTTCAACTATCTTAGAAGACCCGAAGAAAGAAGCTGCAGCAGAAGCAGCAGCCTTGGGATTTCAGCCAGCTTCGTCCCGGGGACTGCAGGCTTCACTTCCCAGGTCCCTCACCTGGCTTCCTACCTAGAGCCCCTGAGCGACTCATCCCCCACCCCGCTTTCCCCAGCACCTCTCCCCCCATCCCCGCTGGACTGCAGCGCTCTCCCAGCGGCCGCCGCAGGGTCTCCTCAGGGCTCGAGAGTTCGAGGAGGTCGTACCGGAAACGCCCGCGCGACAGCTTTCTGAGCTCAAAGTGCGGTAAAACACTCTTGGCATTTATGATTTAAAGAACCCTAAAAAGTAATAATCCTTGGGTTTTTTTTTTTTATTATATTGCGACAAAAAGAGCGAGCCAGGCAGGAGTCGAACCTACAATCTTCTGATCCGTAGTCAGACGCGTTATCCATTGCGCCACTGGCCCTGCACACAGAAGAAACTGAGGGGATGTACGGATTACAGAGTGGTAAAGCCACACTCGACAGTCATCCCTAGTGTAGGGTAGCGAAGGAAAAGTAAAGGAACGTGACATCGGATTCTCTGAGCCTGGGCACCACCAGCCCCGAACACACGAAAAGGTTGGCGGGGGGGTGGGGGTGGGGGAAATATCCTTCCCCCGGGGGTCCGGATTCCACGAGAGGCAGCCGAGTGGTCTTTCTGCGCACGCGTGAAACAATACACGGGCATTTGCTCCCTTCCCCTCCCTGTTTCCCAGTTACGCATGCTCTATTCAACTTCTAACCGGCGGCTGTACTTGCTCAGGCTCTTGAGTTTGAATCTCAAGGGGCACGAGCAGTTTGCCTGTCCCTTCGATAGCTCAGCTGGTAGAGCGGAGGACTGTAGCTGACTTCCTGGTAAGAGACATCCTTAGGTCGCTGGTTCGATTCCGGCTCGAAGGAGACACTTTTCTTTGTTTTTTAATACCAACTTTGTAGGATTTACGGCCCGTTCCACGGGTCCCCTTCCCCAATACACATAACATTCCAACGAACAGCTGAAAAATGCTTGCACTTTCGCTCCGGTTTTGGCCTACGGCAGTATCCCCCGTGTGAAATCTTTGGTGAATCCCCGCAACGTGCGGTCCTAGTAACAAAGGCCGGAGTCTGCCCTCCGCGGGGCGGGGGCCGGCTCACCGCCTTCCGTCTCTAAATCGTCTTCGGCGTTTCGCGAGTCCCCTGAGGGCACAGAGGAAAGTCCCGAGCCAGCTGCTGGCCCTTCTCCTCAGTACTCCGTGGAGGGTGGGCAACGCGAGCGCTCGTTGCAGCTGCCGTGACGAGCCGGGGGTTTCGCTAGAAGCGTATCTTACGGTCAGCAAACCTGGGAAGCACGAAAGAATCGCGGTAGAAAGCACAAAAAGCTTAGAAAGTAAAAATTAGGAAGGAAAGTCGACACACTGCTACCCCACTCCCTTCGATAGCTCAGCTGGTAGAGCGGAGGACTGTAGGCGCTGTGCCCGTGGCCATCCTTAGGTCGCTGGTTCGATTCCGGCTCGAAGGAGAGGGGTTTCTATTTTTCTTGCTTTGTCTTTATCTGTCGGGCAAGATCAAGAACACAATAAAAAAATTTATAGTTTCTGTTCCTAAATGCTCTGACCTCTCTCTAGAGTAAGAGATAACAGGCCGTCCCCAGCGGTGGGGGATTAGCTCAAATGGTAGAGCGCTCGCTTAGCATGCGAGAGGTAGCGGGATCGATGCCCGCATCCTCCAGCTTTTTTCCTCTCCTTTTGTAATTTTTTCTTTCGATTCTCAACTCGAGGCAGAACTTAAATAAAATCAGCCATCGGGCAAGCGAGAGATGGGATGAGCTTGTAGTTACCGCTCCCTAAAACTTCCCAGACGAGGGATAATGGGTGCTGACAGAGTTTAGTCTCACAACTTAAAAATGTTAGATCCGTTTCCTTTGGGAAGCTCACGAAATTGCTTTTTCTGTGTAAAAATGGCTACGGGTTGCAGTTACCTCCGTTGCCAGTCTCTTTGTGGTTTGTGATTGATCGCTGCCCTTCCAGAGACCCATTGATACTAAACTGCCCATATTTAGGGGGAACTGACAAAAAAAAAAAAAACCCACGAAAAACCATAGAAATTGGAAACGGACGCTAACTACCTTAAACTTACGTTGAGCCGAGGAAGCGAGAACTATTCCGCTTCATCTCAACTGACCTCGGTGGGGTGCTCAGCTCTGGGCAGATCTACTAGGACAGGATAAAGCAAGAGGAAGGGGAAGAGAGGTTGAGGACGTGGAGAGGGGCCTACAACCCAGAGGCTTGCTACTGAAGGAGGGTTCTAATGCCATTTTCCTCCTGGGAAGTAACTGTGGAGAATTGGAAACCAGCACTAAAAAGGAATTAAACAAACAATTTATTGAGCATAGTCTGTTTTGTTAAAGACAAGACAAAAAATAAATACACACTCACTGAAAGATTCAGAAATTGAGAAGAACACGCACAAGGCTTTTCTGGTAGTAAATTCTCCCTATCCTAATTTACTAGAATATAGGCATTAAAAAGCTGTTGAAACCATATGGCAGTTCTCAACACAAAACATACATTTTCAAAGACAAAGACAGAAATGTTAACCTTTTTTTGAGGATTATAATTAATAAATGACAATTCTTTTATTATATAATTCTTTGTGTTCTAGGCAACCTGTACTTTTTTTGTTACCAATGTGTACAACCTGTTGCATTTTATTGGTGTATCTTTCCTTTTCTAGGGCAGTTTCCATTTTATCTCATTTTACTATTTTCAATAAAGTCTTTAAATTGAGTATATAGTGATTCATTTAAAATATATCATTATTTTCATGAAAACAAATTTACACAGTAGGAAGAGGAATCCTTTTATCAGATGATGTGTCCCAGTTTCAGTTGAGATTATGAGTGCTCTGTCTGACTGGAGGAGCTAGCAGTAAAATTATAAATGACTATAAGAGCAAGAAATGGATAATAAGTGGACAGAATGCTCCCAAAATCCAGGTGGAGAACACATGTTCAGGGCTGGTGAGCTGGGCAAGAACTCAAACAACATCTCAGGATTAGTAACTCAGGTGTGGAATGAAATTCATATCAAAAGTCTAAAGGTATAAGCTGAGAGGTACTCTTGCACAGTAGTCAGTCATGTGGGCTGTGACATCTGATCGCCTTTCTTGGCTTTCACATTCCCTAGCTGGGTGACATTGGGCAAGTTGCTTGACATCTTGGTGCTTTGGTTTCCTTGTTTGTTAAGTACGGGTGATAAAATGGTACCTACTTTTAACTGAGATGTAACACGTAAAGCTTGTATTACAGTGCCTGGTACATAGTAAACACACCATAAACATTAACTGTTATCAGTGTATTTGAGCAGTACCATAAAGGGAAGCCCTAGAGGGAATATTCTGAGGGTTTACATGTGTGTTTATACAAATGTACATGTAGGTGCAGGAAAGAGATGCTTGGATCTACTGTGGTGGGAAAGTAGAACAATCCTAAAAATACAAAATGATAGTTAAGTAAACTATCACTTAATGGACTATATATAACCTTTGAAATTATTGAGAGCTATGGATGTGGGAAATGTTAATCAAATGCTAAGTTAATAAATTATGTACAGGGAAGTATAAACAATAACAATATAAACAAGCATTATCTGTAAAAGGACTCAAGAATACATTTAAATATTAATAGCAGGGACCTTTAGATAGTGGCATTACTGTGATTTTTTTCTTCTTTATAATTATAAAATATTTTCTAATTTCTGTAGTAAACATTTATAAGTTTTAATTGAACATGTAAGATGCATTTTAAAAAAATAGCTAACAGCATTTCCTATAAGCCAAGCACAGTTGTAGTTACTTTACATGTATTAACCCATATATTTTTCTCAAAAAGAAAACACCAGGCCCAGATGGCTTCCATGGTCCATTCTTCCATTCTACCATTCTACCAAACAATTAAGGAAGAAATAATACCAAGTATACACAGACTTTCAGAAAATTGAAGAAGAGGGAATGCTGTCCAACTTAATCTATGAAGCCAACATTATCCTGTTCCCAAAGCCATACAAAGACATTATGAAAAAAGAAAAACTACAGACCAGTATCTTTATGAAAGTAGATACAAAAATTTTAAATAAAAATTTAGCCAATTAAATCCAACAATTTTTTTTAAAATCCAACAATTTATAAAAAGGAAAATACATCATGACCAAATGGAACTTATTCCAAGAATACAAGACTGGTTAAACATTCAGAAATCAACATAACTCATTATAGTAAACAGGCTAAAGAAGAGTAACCACATGATCATTTCAGTAGAGGCAGAAAAAGCATTTGATGAAATTCAACATCCATTCCTGATTTTGAAAACTATCAACAAACTTGGAAAGGAAGGGAACTTCTTCAACCTGATAAAGGGCTTCCATGAAAAACACACACATAATATTATACTTAATAATATGAATGCTTTTCTCCCAAGATCAGGAACAAAGCAAGGATGTCCATTCTGAGAGTTTTAGCCAGTACAATAAGGCAAGAAAATGAAATGAAAGACCTCCCAGATTGGAAAGGAGGAAGTAAAACTATCTCTATTCACAGATATGTCATTTTTTAAAATATTGATTACATGTTGAAATAATAGTTTATATTTTGAGAGTGTTAAGTAAAATATATTAATAACCTTAATATCATTTGTTTCTGTTTTTTAATGTGGCTAGTAGAAATATAAAATTATATATATGTCTCATATTTGTCAACCACATCTTATTTCTATTGGACAGGTCAGAGAGGCAGGCAGGAGCCAGATCATGTCAGGCCTTAGAGACCACAATGAAGATTAATGTTTTCATCCCACAGGTAACTGGACCATTGGTGGGATTTAAATAGGGAGTGACATATGAGAAACAGATTGCAGAAAGCAAGAGTGAATTCATAAAAATCAATTCAGAGGCTGAAGTGGAGGGATGGTGAGGCAGATTGTGTGTGCTGAGGATGGATTCAAGAAGGCCCTGGAGTTGAGACATGACCATTGAGAAGGCTTTAGGCTAAAGTATTTGCTACTTATTGGGGCTGTCACTATTCATTTCTGGCATATGAATTGTGCCAAGAAATGTTCAGAGAAAAGTAAAATATTTTAATTTTTAACATATCCTCAGAGAAATTTGTGATGAATTAAAATGTATAAACAACAGATTTGGAGGAGTAATTATCAAGAAGAAAACCTTACAGCCAGAAGTTTGCAAGCTATCTAATGAAAGAAATGCCATAGTGTTAGCTTTTGTAAAGTACTTTTCAAGTTAATTCATTTCTCTTTGATTTTAGATTTTGTAAAATGTTTCTTTTCATTAAAAAAAAATTTAAATCACATATCCAGACTTCCTACTGCCAGATAAGACAGCTGAATTGAAGAGACTGACAATGTAGGCAGAAAAAAAATACTATTGTATAGACATCATGAGTTGAGTCCTTGGTGTAAAGAGACTACAAAAATCCTTTTACTGGAAAGAGTTCTGGATTTTATTTTTTTCAAGTAACTTGTAAAGTTGGTTAGAAAAGTCCTTTTCTAAATTACACTCTGAACCCCAGAATACTGAAAGAAACAATATACTGTACATGTCTCCTGTGCTCAGATGGGTTATATCTAGCAGGACGGATCAGCAGAGCCTGGCTCTTGGAACTCATCTAAAGTTCATCTAAATCCTGAACCAAGTGCTGCCTTCTCCCCACTGGTCATATATTAGTGTTCTCACTAATGGAGGGAGGGAGAGAGAGAAGGATGGATGGATGGATGGATGAACAGATGGATATTGCAGGGAAGAATTAATAACTTCACTGTCTTAGTTTAAGAGGACCTGGTCAGCACAGTATTAAGCATTGTTTTGGCATGGAATTAAAGTGATTTTTCAAGAGAAAAATCAACCTGAAAGTCCTGGTTCACTCATGCCCTAAGTATTCCAGGCTAACTAAACCTGCTTCTTAAGCAGCCCTTACTTCTCTGCCTCCACATCCACACCATCTGGCATTCTTTCCCTATTTTAGTGACTTAGTCAGCCACCAACTTTCTCACTTCCAATGGGTACAAGAAGGAAGAATTCTCCTTCCTCTCTACCTTAGATGTTGAGCCAGAAGCAAGATCAGCTTTCTAGTGCCCTTTGTTTTTTCTTCCTTCCAGCAGGTTGCACTCTCTCTGCCTCACTGCTTTGCTTCAGATTTTATCTTTTTTTTTTTTTTTTACTTCTTTTTAGCTCCATCTTCCATTTGACCTTAAGTCTGATACTCTGTTTGATGAATGACTAGCTCCTCCAGCTAAGCCTTAATTATTTTCAAATGCCTGAATTTGCAATTACTTACCCTAAAAAGACAAAAAGAACATGGGTAAATGAAATGCTAAGAACATTCTGGAATCCTCAGGACAGTTTGCATGCCTGACACTGATTCCCTGGGACTCTTCTAATGCCTCCTACTCCCAGAATGGTCTCTCTTGTTTTTGAAAGTTAGGATGAAGAGTTGATGTTGCTCTTGTAATTATTCTGGGGTTAGAAGTTCATATCACTCTGACCAGGAAGTATAAAATCCACTAAAAGAAGAGGACCCTGTTCCTGCTGGACAATCCTTTAAATACACTCCAATTTTCTCCCAAGATTTTTTTATATGACATATTCTAGAGCTGGTTGTCCAGTATGGTAACCACTAGCCACATATGATTGTTTAAACATAAGTTTAAATTACATAAAACTTAAAACTCAAGTTGCATTATACACATTTAAAGTACTCAGTAGCCACCTGTGGCTAGAAGTTACATAGGACAGATAGAGAACATTTACATCATTGCAGAAAATTCTAATGGAGGGGATGCTGTAGAGCATGGGTGTGGTATAGCTTAGTGGGTGAGATCATGGGCTTTGTAGTCAAAAGATGTGTCTCTGAATCTGCTACACAACTACTAGGCAGCTGCTTTGCCGGGCTACAGTTGGTTCAATGGAAATTATAATACCTATTATAGAGAGCTATTATAAGCAATGATTATTAGTCTGTACATACTTATTATGTTTGTTTTGGCAGTATACAGTTGACCTTTGAACAACATGGAGGTAAGGGTGCTGACCTCCCCATGCAGTTGAAAATCTGCATATAATTTTTGACTCCCCCAAATTTAACTACTAATATCCTACTGTTGACCAGAAGTCTTACTGTTAACATAAACAGTCAATTAACATATATTTTGTATGTTATATTTATTATATACTATATTCTTAAGATAAGTGAGAGAAAAGAAAATGTTATTAAGAAAATTATAAGGAAGAGGGGCACCTGGGTGGCTTAGTGGGTTAAAGCCTCTGCCTTCGGCTCAGGTCATGATCTCAGGGTCCTGGGATTGAGCCCCCCGAATCGGGCTCTCTGCTCAGCAGGGAGCCTGCTTCTCTTCCTCTCTCTCTCTCTGCCTGCCTCTCTGCCTACTTGTGATCTCTTTCTGTCAAGTAAATAAATAAAATATTTTTTAAAAAATTATAAGGAAGAGAAAGTACACTTATAGTACTGTAAAAATATCCACATATAATTTATTATTCAAGGATCAACCATAGTACTAAAAGTAACAGATTTTAGAACCCCTTTTTCTTCCTTCCCAAGATGAACACACAGAAACCCACATTTCACTCCTCTGCTCTGTCTCCTAAAGTCTGTGTCCATTTGGCCTTGTAGCTAGAGGCTGAAAGAGGTAAAAAATCTCTTTCTGTTATCACGCCTTAAGGCCAAGTTTGCTGATAGTAACATAGTCAGGTTCTTAGGGACCTATCTTGCTTCCTCTGACTTACCTTGGCGGTTGGGAAACTGCTGGTCTTCTAGAGGTGAGAGCATTGGTGGTTTTGCTTCAGTTTCTCAATTGTATAAATATAACCCTGCCCTAGTTTGGTAGGATTTGGGAATGAGGGGCAACTGGGCTTCCAACTAAACCAACTCCCTGTACAATTGCCCCCAATTGGTTTCAGCCCCTTCTCCTAGTTGTGGTGGGTAGGGGTTTGGGAAGGGGAGAAAGTTGTGCATCAACTCATATACAGGCCAGGACACCTTCAGGAGACTAAGCTGGTTTTCACGACTCTGTGGAGGCACAGATCCCCTCCACACTGCAGATTCTTGAAGTTGACTTCAAATCTGATTCAGTTTCAGAATTTTCCCCATCTTTCAGACTTCGTTAATGATTTGGGAACAGAGTAAAATTTTCTGGTCCTTCCCTAGAGCAGAGTGCTACTCCCATGTCCCACTCTCAATTCATATGTCCACCTCGTGGACTGCTGGTCTCTTAAGAGTGGGGAGGAGCAAAGAATGGAGAAAAGAGGATAAAGAGGGGATAGTGATAATTACCTACCAACTTGACTCTTAAGCCTGTGAGATTCTTGCTAGTTTGCTGGGTCGCTTCCTAGACACAGTTCTAAGAAAAAGCACAAGGCAAGAAACAAAAACAGAGAAGAGGCTAGAGATCAACTTTACATCAAACAATTGAATTGGAGAGTCTCAATGTCAAAATTAACATCGTTTCAAAGATTTCCCCCCCCTAAAAATACTGTTAAGCTAGGTTCTGAACACCACTCACTTACAGATAAAAGAAATGAAATTCAGCTAGGTTGAGGTCAGTTTCCCAAGACCACAAAGTGAGGTAGAAAAGGAAGCTGGATTAAAAGGACTGTCTCCTGACTCACTGTGCACCTCTCACTGCATCATTGGTGTTTGCTCAGACTCAGAACATCTGAGTCACCCCTGTGGATCCTAATTTCATAGCTTCAGAGTCCCTTTCCTCCTTTCCTTCCCCACTGCCATCGCCCAGGGTCAGGGCAGCATGACCTCTCACCTAGGCTATTGGCAACAGCTTCCCATCTGGTCTTTATCAAGGTCATGTTCACCCTGATCTATCCCAACCACCACTATGAGACTAATCTAACCAATGAACAGCTCTCATTGAAATGTTTCTGTGAGAAACTTCCAATAACTTCCTGTCCCCTAATTTATTAAGTGTTAAAAACTCTTTAGCCCAGGATTTGTAGCCTGCCAACCTGTCAGCAGCATGCTCTGCACTCTGTCCCAAAACACCATACACTCTAAGCATTCTGTACACTCCTGTGCCTTACTGGCTTTGCTTCTGTGCCTTCCTTTGGGAAGCCCCAACCATGCCCCACCTGACTATATAATCATTTACCTAAGTTCTCAGTGGATCAACCCACCCATGAAGCCCTCCTAATGAATCCAACTCTGAAATTTTGTAGCTCTTTATCACACTTTGTTTTGTACTGTGTTTCTGTATATGAATGTCTTATTTCCACTGTTAGACTGGACTCCTTGAGGACAATAACCTGTGTCTTGTCTTTCCATCCATGGAGCTGAGCACAATGGGGATACATGAATATTTTTTGAAAGAATGAATTCCTCTAATAAGGATAGTCTTGGCTATATTGTACATTATTAGTTTAAGTGTTTTTCCTTAGATTGAAGAGTCTTTTACTGTAGAAACTTTATCTTCCCTAGAAAATAACTCACGTATTACTTTCAGACCTCCGTAGCCCATGTAATGATGAATACAGTTAATTGCCTAGGCTAGGTGAACTGAATTAATGCAGTAAAAAAAAGTCACTGATTCCCTTTTTTACTGGAGTTGCTAAATAGATATTGAAAGGAATCACAAAATTCTCTAAGATGCCTGAAATGTTTCTGAATACATGTAACTTATTTTAGCTAATAGAGCTTCTTAGATTCTCAATAAGCTTTCAGTGCACACAGCAATAAGACCATAAATAACCAGTCACACTGGCCTACTCTTTACTTGTGATTAAGTGCATGCTGGTGATATGTTGACAAAATGTGTTCACTGTTTGAATATTTTTAAATCAAGGAGAAATTAACCTGCAGATTCATCACAAATAAATAGATATGTATCTCTTTTTCATTTTTGATCTGATATTTAATTTTTAAATGACTATATATTGATGAAACAGTTCTTTTACAAATTCCTGGCAAACATCAGGATCACCATTTATGACTCAAGAGCAGACCAAGAATATCAGACCAGGGAGATTATCATTTAAAAAATCACGTTGGAGGAGGAGGCAAATGCAAAGAAGTATAGTAGGGATTTCAGACCAGAGAAAACCCAGGTATAAAAGCAGGACTCCATTTTCACTTCAGTTGGCAACAGCACTGATACCTGTTCCCTGCTTTATGGAAAAATGAAATAATGGGTCTGCTACCCAAGATGCCAGTTACAACCTCATTATTATTGCTGCAAATTAAATTTTTTTTCCCTCTAGGCCCTACATGATGTCCACTAAGCCTTCCAAAATCAAAATGTTGAAGGATATTGTCATGGTTCATTTTATGTGTCAACTTAACTGGGCCACAGTGCCCAGATATATGGTCAAATATTATTCTGGATGTTTCTGTGAGGAAGGTTTGGATGAGATTAACATTTAAATCTGTGGACTTTGACAATCAGAGAAGGACAATTATCATATGATCTCACTGATATGAGGAATTAGAGAAATAAGACAGAGGATCATAGGGGAAGGGAGGGAAAAATGAAACAAGAGGAAACCAGAGAGGGAGATAAACCATAAGTGACTCTTAATCTCAGGAAACAAATAGGGTTGCTGGAGGGGAGGGTGGCTGGGTTATGGACATTGGGGAGCTATGGTGAGCACTGTGAATTGTGTAAGACTGATTATTCACAAACCTGTACCCCTGAAACAAATAATACATTATATGTTAATAAAAATAAAAAAGAATACAGTATATAATACATATAAAAAATAAAAAATAGGGGTGCCTGGGTGGCTCAGTGGGTTAAAGCCTCTGCCTTCAGCTCAGGTCATGATCCCAGGGTCCTGGGATAGAGCCCCACATTGGGCTGTCTGCTCAGTGGGGAGCCTGCTTCCTCCTCTCTCTGCCTGCCTCTCTACCTACTTGTAGTCTGTCTGTCAAATAAATAAATAAAATCTTTAAAAAAAATAATAAAAAATAAAAGTTATTCAGCTGAAAAAATAAAAATAAAAAAATAAAAGATTGCCAAATTTTCTTTGTGTTTTTGGTGTGTGTAAGGAGGGAGTTGTAGGCATACAGGATAAAAGAGGGGTTAGGGAGGAGGGAAAACAATGTGGAAGAAAAAAAGAACTTACTAGAATTTTATTCACTAGTTTTCTTTTTTTATTCACAAGTTTTTTAAAAAATAGGTTCATCGAATGGTGTTTGAATTTTTTTTCATAGATACTTTTATGGTGAAAGGATTGAAATCAGTTTTTAAATCAGAATTTTTCCCAGACCACAACTTTTGCAAAGATGAAAAAATTAATGTTAAGCAAGTCTTATTAGGTGATTGCCCTTATAAAGCCCGGGCATGATTTTCAAGACCCGTTTTGTTTGTTTTCACTTAAGACAGTATGATCATGTCACTCTTGGTGACTCGCCTCCTAAACTCTCAAGGCAGAAATGGCATCTGTTATACAGTTAGACTCTCGGGCTGCATTCTCTCCAGTCCTGCAGCCAGCCATCACCACGCTCTTACTGAGTGCTCACAGAGGGCATGGCTCAGTGACTAGGCATGCACATTTGCATTTGTTGTTGACAACTGTCAGCTTCAACCTCTCTCTCCTCACAACTCTGTCTAAATGGGGTTTGTAATCCTTCTTCCCCCCTACTCTCTTCACTCCTTGGGATAGGAATGTTGGCTCCTGTTCTCTGTCACCTGTCAGAATCCATCCTCCTGTCACAGGCTTATATGGACAAGTCAGCCCACTGTCACGTGACCCCCGCTGCTAAAAACAGCTCCAGCACCTCCTCTGAACCTGGGCCTGAAACAATGTCTTCCACCGAAAAAACCATAAAGGACACTTGATCAACCCAATCCTTGGGATTATTTCCAGGAAACACTTGCAGAAACCATTCGGAGCACCCTTTCCCTGGCAGTGCACAGGGGGACGGCTGGGAGATGAGCGCATCTTTGAATTATAAGTCTTTTTCCAAAGAGCAGCAGACCATGGATAACTTGGAGAAGCAACTCATCTGTCCGATCTGTTTAGAGATGTTCACGAAGCCCGTGGTTATTCTCCCCTGTCAGCATAACCTGTGTAGGAAATGTGCCAGTGATATTTTCCAGGTAGGTTTGTTTGGAATTTAGGGGATAAAAAAGGAGTCTCTTTTCTCAGAATCAAGTGCTCACCTAAAAGGTGAATTCTTTTAGAAAACTTTTTAAGGCTACTATACATTTTAAGAAATGAATTTTTTAATGATTTGCTTTCTGTTTTGCTCTCTGCCTCCTCCTTACTCCTGAATCTAGTTTTACTTAAATACTAAGAATCATATTTGTTAAAAAAAAAAAAAAAAAAAAAAAAAGAAAGACCTCAAAACATTGAATCTGCTTCAAAATTGTAAATGAATTCCTGCCCAAGACATTAACGTTGGAGTTTCTGGGTGGAACTTTTGATTATGAAAACACTGGATGGAAAAGTGTCTCATGCTGAACACGGTACACGGCCGTTGATGGTGGATAAGTGCTGGCCCTGTATTTTAGGACCACTTGCTGAAGGCCCTAAGGGATTATCTTATGGCCAGCTTAAAGTAGAAGTTGATGTTGTTTGTAGTAACAGAGTGAAAAGAAGTCTCAGAAAAGCTACCTGTGGCATTACTCAATTCCTCTTTTCTTGCTTGGCAAGAACAGGCCTCTAACCCGTATTTGCCCACAAGAGGAGGTACCACTGTGGCATCAGGGGGCCGATTTCGCTGCCCATCCTGTAGACACGAAGTGGTTCTGGACAGACATGGGATATATGGCCTTCAGAGGAACCTGCTGGTGGAAAATATCATTGACATCTACAAGCAGGAGTCCACCAGGTATGGTTCCTCCCTGTGTCAAACCCATTTGAAGTTCGTTTTTGTCTGTTTGTTCTAACAGATCAGTACACCAAATGCTTGTTTGCTAATCACAGACATTGTTTTCTCTGAAAATGTTATTCCAAGGGAGTCCTTCCCAGCATGAGAATTGCTCATGGAAGAAGGGAGCTGGTTGGTGCCCAAGCCTTTGTATCAATTTAAGAATGAAGTAATCAATTAACACTAATCCATTCAATAATACTGAAAGAGGCATAATTCAGCCCATCCCTCTAAGCCCTGTATTACGTATGTTCTAGACATCCATGCTCTTCACAGGTCCTTTGTATCTCCAGCTTCTACACAGCAGAAAGTTTATAGTACAAAACTTTAAGGAAAACTAATAGAAATGGCATTTTCCGAAATAAGCGAGTTCCTAGTTTAGACAGTCTCACCTGAAAATTGTCTAGATGATCATAATAAAAACAAAATTCTCTAACATAATTAGTCATGGTATAGACTCTGGGAAGTTGCAAAGCAATGCACAGTCCTGTCCTTTAGCAAGTTAAAGTTCAGAGACATGGAGGGAGGTGGCATTCAAGCTGTTTCCCTAGTCTCTAGGTATTATTTGCCTCCTACTGTTAGCATTCACCTGCTGGTTGATTGATATTCAGCATATGCATCCATTCATTTAAAAAAAAAAAAAAAAGACTTCTTCCTCATTGAACCACATTGGCTATAGCCTTCCTTTCCTAGAGACAACACTGCAGGAGTTCATTCCTAGAAGGCATTGTGTGAAGAGCCTTTTTCAATTGTACACAGGTCAGTCCGGTCCACAAAGCCTGATAGCAATATTGAGACCATCTGGAAATGAACTTATTGTGATTCTTATTAGGAGACATGTATTTATGGAACATCTGCAGCACCCTAAGAGCCTTGCACTCTTAGAAGGAAAGCTGTTCTATAAATCTAACATATAATTATTATAATCATTATGGCTATTAGTTTCTGCTTAAGATTCAGACTAAATTAGATCGTGCCAGAATCGAGATGGAATTGGGGAGGAAGAGTAATTGCCGATGACATATTGCAGAGACAGGGAGTTAGTTACTCCATTGCTTCCAGAGTCTCTGGAGAAGAAAGAGAGTACTATTGTTGCTGCTGTTGCTTCACAGATCTGATCGGATTATATTTCGTTACTTTAAAATGCAAGTACATGCACTGTCTCTTAAAAAAAAACCAGTCAATTAATAACCTAGACAATTATTAAGGGTGTTTATGTAACAACAGATTCAGTGCCTAGTAGAGTGTCTTGCATAGAATGGTTACTTTCTAAGGGCCCATTGACAGGGCAACACCACAAACTTACATGTCCTATTTACTGCAGTAATTTCATTTTGCTACTTGCTACAGTGAGAGCTTGAGATATGAGAAATAATAGCAATAGTGTTATGAAACGCAGAGAAGAGATAGTAAAACTTGCAGCGTTACCAAAACCAAAAGATACATCCTTACTTTAACCATAAAGTCTACGTTTGCATTTGCCAAAAAAGTGCCCGGGTGAGCAAACTGTATGAAAGTAATGAACCACATTTCCAATTATGAAGCTCGTAACTGCATGCCCTAGTGGTGTTTTTCTGATTATCAAGTTCTTATGCTGTTATTTCTTGAACTTGAGACCCGCCTTTGGGACATTTTTACTAGTGGCAAAACCACAAGTTGCAAAGAGGGCCCAGGTGTTTCTTCTTGGGCATAAACCCAGGTGTTCCCTGGAGATGGGCAGCCTTGCCAGCCCAGGAGCCCGAATCTCAGAGTCCATTAGGCAATCTGAGAACAACCTTGGATAACAGAGTGAGAGGAAACCATTTCTGGCTCACTGTCATTGGGGTGGAGACAGAAAAGAGAGGACTAGAGATTGTAAATCTTGACAACACCTGGTGCTGAACTAGCTACAGTTTGGAGAGGTGACAAGAAGAGGAATTTATTTTGCTAATATTAATCATGAAAGTTACAATAAATAACTTTATGATAAGTAAAACTAATATGTGCTGAGAACATGTCAACTGCTTTTTAGGGTCCTTTACCCATGAATCGTGTATAATTCTCTAATTTTCATAACAATCCTGTGAGATTGTAATCATTATTACCTTGTTAGAATTTCTGAATATTTCACTGAAGCCAAGTCATATATAATTTAAACATTCAAATAGTATGAGACCTCTAAGGAGGCCTCCACTCTCATCCCACTCTCTCTCTACCCCCAAGTCTCACTCTCCAGAACCAGACACTTTTCATTGTTTTAGCTATTTTTCTGTTAACGCCCAGTGATATCTGTATACTACGACTATATGCCCATATCAATTTGACATTCTCTACCGACAGTTCACTGTGGACGGTTAGGACAGTCCTCACATGGCTGGGCTTCGCCTACTTGTACTCTTCCCTGGGCTGAAGCTTTGTTTCCTAGAACCTATGTTTTTCTCTTCGCTGGTTTATTCTGTTGTTTTTGTGGACCACATTCTCAAGGATCTCCTCAAATATGCAGAAAGCGCACCACTTTGCAATCTCCCACACACTCCTGCCTTCTGAGTACCTGGCCTTCCAGAGTTCCAGAGCCTTCCTCGGGTTCCACGGCTGGGGTCAGCCTGCTCCTTGCAGGCTTCTCCCCTGCAGGCACTTAGCAGAAATAAGATGCAACTCGAGCAGCTCACTTCCCTTTATCCAGATGTTCTCAGTTTCTAACACTTTGTCGACATCTCTCATCTGCTGTCATCTTGCTCATTTTTTGTCCTTATTGATTTTTTTTTTGTCCTTACTGATTTATACTAGAATGTGATTCTTAAGATTTTCTTGCTCTCACTTTAGTGGGATTTCCACAGAAAATACAAACAAAAAAAAGGCATAGGTTCATTCTGCTGTATTTAATTAGAAGACCCTCAGGCCAATTTTCAGATATGAATAAAAGCAGAACCTGAAAAGAGGTTAAGTAACTTGCCCGAGGCCACACAGCTGCCACACCGAGAAGCTTAAACTTGGACTTAAACTTGGAAAACAGTTTGATTCAAAAGGCGCTGCCTGCCGTGTATCACCAAGACCAGAGGCCCACCTTTCAGGAAACTCCGGGATGGTCCCCACCTCCTGAGGCCAGAGGCAGCAGGCTCCAGACTCTTTGAGGCAGGCCCCCACCGAATGGCCAGGGGCCTCTGTCTGCGTGTGGAGTGGAGGCCTGAGCCACAACTGCAAGCTCAGACACTCTCACCTCATGAAGGGGCATTTACATTATATTTACATCATATTTATGCCCTGTTTGACCCAAGTCTGAGATACGTGTTAAGTTGTCTAAAGGTTTCTATTATACACCCACTTATAAGTGGGGGATGCCTCTGGGCCTGTGTTGCCACCTAAAGAAGAAAAACCTGATAAGAAATATGGCAAGTAGTTCTCGGCCTGTATCGCATTATGGAAAAATAATCACAATCAAAACTAAACATACAGCCTTATGGCTATTGCCACATTTTTAGTGTTTACATATACTGTGTATATATTTATACTACATATCTATTGTATATGTATATGTATTGTGTATATATAAAGTCACATACCTGAGCTCTGGTCAGAGCTGTTGACATCAGAATAGCACATGGGACACAGGCTGCCCTCAGGAAATGCTGTAGGGAGATGAGCCCCAAAAGCATCACCTGTGCTATTTTCCAGTGAATGTGCTCCAGACATTTGCTTGACATTTATTTATTTATTTATTTATTTATTTATTTATTTATTTATTTATTTTTTAAGAATTAGATTCTTTTTTTTTTTTTTTTAAAGATTTTATTTATTTATTTGTCAGATAGAGAGAGAGCGCAGGAGCGAGCATAGGTAGACAGAGTGGCAGGCAGAGGCAGAGGCAGAGGGAGAAGCAGGCTCACTGCTGAGCAAGGAGCCTGATGTGGGACTCGATCCCAGGACACTGGGATCATGACCTGAGCCGAAGGCAGCTGCTTAACCAACTGAGCCACCCAGGCGTCCCTTGCTTGACATTTATTATTATGAGACGGAGATACATGGTAGGGAAGGTATTGGAGGTGGAGAAGCAAAGAGCAAACCACCACTCTTAGTCTCTAGATAACCCCCAAAGGGCTTTGTCACTTATAAATGGAGTCTTCAGAATGTTGTCTGCCCTCTTCCTTTGAGGCTCACCAGTGCCAAGTGGCCCTGGGCTTTCCCCATATTTCACATGCCTTCCCGTGATGAGTGTTTTTTATGTTCGAGCACAAGGAATACTGTCTATTAATCTGGAAAATTCTCTCATTTGTCATTCATTCACCAAATATTTACTGAGTACCCATTCTGTGCAAGGCATTGTTCTGGGCACTGGGGTCTCTGCAAAAAAAAGACCTGTCCTCCTGGAACTCACAATTTGGTGGAGCAAACAGACCTGGGCAGAGTTTACTTTTCTCAGTTGACTTCCAAGAAAATAGCAGAAATTCAAGTCAGGAGGCCACCGACTTTATGGAAAACATATGGCTGCAAGACCGGACAGAAATTCCTTTTACAAAACCAGACTCTGAAGTCTTGAAGCTGGAAGCCCATATGAGTTTCCTTATCAGACACAGGGCTTCTCCCCACAGCCTAATATCTTGACTTGATCACCTAGTGATTTATAGATGTTAATCAGTATATTCTCCACCTTTCCCTGAGTTTCTGGGACTGCAGCTACATGGTAACCCATCAATAGCAATGGTTTTCCAACCATTTTATTCATGTCTCACAGTAGAGGTACATTTTACATCGTGATATGGTGACCATTACATACATGGATGGAGAGATAGATAGATATGAAATATATACTTTTGTTTCCAGTGTACTTAGATATGTGTACACATACACACAAATACGTACATACATACACATCTATGTACACCGGAAACAAAAGTTTCACATACCTTATTCTTACTATGTGTAGCTCATAGTATTTACTATTCTATTTTATTGTGATTTTAATGATGTTTGTGATGACCCTGAAACTGATTTCAAGGCCCATAATAATCAATTTCATGGCCCATGAAAACGTGCAGTTTTTAAAAAGTGGATCTTGATAACAATAGAAAAATTCAGTCCCAAATCTTTCAAATAAGCATTATTTTAAATAACTATGTGTTTGGGAATGTGAGGAAAGGCTATGATTTCTATTTACATTTTTCAGGCACCTCTGAAAACTATTAACAATCTTGGTCTTTAGTTAGGATATGTAAGAATTCCAGGTTTTTGCAGAAGTAGGCTACACCCACATCTCTCACCATGCTCTCCAGAGAGGCCTAGAACACCATGACTTGGCATAATTTTGATCTCGATCATAATACATGAGCCACGCTGGTCGTTAGGGGAACGTACAGGGCCCTACCATGTGCTGTGAACTTGGGCCGCTACAAGTGATTCTACAGCTAACAGGTTGTTCTTAAATAGCCATGACTTGTCTCTCCTGTTCCATGCTTTCGGTTCATCATTGCTTGGTCATCATCTCACTAACACACACAAATCCAATGCTCCATTATTACCTGTTGCAGTTCTGAAAAGTCTTGGCGGGTGCTGAACTGTTGGGAAAACGGAAACTTGGGGATTATCTGTGAGAACCCTACGTCTAAAGTTACCACCATGTCCCAGAACAGCATTTTGCATTTTCTTATTGCTTCAAGTACTGTTCACCTTCGCTGAGCACTTACTAACCACTCTTAATCTTAATCAGTTATTTGTATATCATTTTTCTGAATGGCAGAAAGAGAGCCAAACAAATTAATGAAGCACGTGTTGACCTTTGCCTTCTTACATGGAGCTTCTAGATTCTAGCTTCTAGATTATTAGTCTCTAGACTAATAATCAGAGATTTGGGCTCCTCCAGCCTACTCCCCTCCTCCTTGTGGTGGGAAGGGTGTTTGCCAGAGGCTGGAGAGTTGGGATGTAGAGGCTCTGCAAACCTGGGGGTAAATTTGAGACTTAGAGTTTCAGCCACTTCTCCTTCTTTACCCATAATTGGAAAGTATCTTAAGAGACTTTTGAGTGTGTGTGGAGACAGTGCTGGAGCACACTCTGAACACAAAAGCCCGGTATCCAACTTTCAGGAATTCCACTCACGTGTTTTAAACCTTCAATAACTTGAAATCATCCATGATGGGAACATTCACCACAGAAATTGTCAAGTGCTACTGAAGGGTCCATGGACCAAAGGACGAGACCCATACAAAGCGAAGGTAAAGCAAAGCTTTATTTCGCGCCAAGCATCGAGAATCAAACTGACCAGCCAGGGCCGTCTTTTACAAAGAGGTGACCCCTCCCTGCCTTACCAACTAACTTTTAAAGGGCAAAGGCCATGTGGTTGGGCCTGGCCACACACAGGTGGCCAGTGGGATTGCAACACACAGAGAAAGCTGCACAGTCATGCTAGGTCACACGCAGGTGGCCAATTGAATTACAATTTACCCTATAGTAGCTTTTTGAACTAGCCCATCACTCTGGTCAGAATTGGCACCTTAGTTTGGTGCCCAAAAGGTGGGGCCCACACTCTTTGGTAGTTAGGGAGATAGTATGTGCGCTTTACTGATTGGATGCCTCCATCTGGCCTGCTCGCCCTTGTATCTGGGCTCTGTTATCTCCGCCTGGCCTGACACGTCCTGGTACCTGGGCTCTGTTATCGGGGACTTGGTCGGCCATATTTTACTGGTTTCCCAGACCTGTTTCTAAGTAAGTTCCTCTGGGGGGGCAGGGTCGATATAAGTTCACTACATAAACAACAAAATGGCTGTTCTACCGGGATGGGGTTGCTCTGGCTAAGTAGGCCCTTACAGCTACAGGTCAGAGTATCTGTGTCCTACCCCCTCCCTCAGGCTGGTTGTTAGAAATCTATCAGCACACCACTGCCAAGCCCACAGGTCAACTGAATTTGGAGGGCTCTGGGCACAAGAAGTGTACCCCAGGAATTTCTGGAATAGCAATGCTAATCACCCCTCTCTGCTTTGCCCCAATGGGAGCTAACATGTGTATCTGCCTACCTCCTCCCAGACCAGAAAAGAAGTCTGACCAGCCCATGTGTGAGGAGCACGAGGAGGAACGCATCAACATCTACTGTCTGAACTGTGAGGTGCCCACCTGCTCTCTGTGCAAGGTCTTTGGGGCACACAAGGATTGCCAGGTGGCACCCCTAACTCACGTGTTCCAGAGGCAGAAGGTAACAGAGCCCCTGCAGCTCCTCCTTTGCAGCCCCTTCCCAGGACCTGCAGGATTGGCTCCCTTTGCTGAAGGGGACCAGCCCAAGCCACACAGTCCTGAGGCCCAGAGGTGTGGAGGGTGGAGTGGGAAGGGGCACAGTGTTGGTGAGCACATGGCCACTGGCTAGATCCCCTGGAGAGGAAGGGGACTGCTAGAGAGGGAAGGGGTGCCAAGGGTCAGAAAGGTGCACAGAGGGCAAGGGTTGCTGTTTTTTGGGCACCTCGGAGGTTGCTGAAGACAAGCAGTGTGCTGGCCCCTGGTCTGAGCTATTTGAAGTTCAGACTCTAGATATGAAAAGGGTAACTCTTTACTCTGGGCACAGAAATGTTTGGGCACCAAACTAAGGCGCCAATTCTGAAATGTTTCTTCATTTGCTAATAAAACATTCTGTTTGCCACACCTCTCCCAGGCCTTTTCTCCCCCACTCCTATTGTATTAGGCTTCAAGGCTGGGTTAGGCTGGCCTCCTGGACTTTGTCCCTAGACCAGTTGCTGAAAGCCCCCCCCCCCCCGTTTGGCGCATGCCCCCACTTCAGGACCTCAGCCTCAGGTGCTCTGTGACCAACAATAGTTTGTCCCCCAGCTTATCACTGATCTGTCAACCTGGTTTCATCCATTGGCAAGTAGTAATATGCCCAGTTAATGCAAATAAACAGGCAGTATGTGCTCAGAGAGATGCAGCTGCTCCCGGCACCTAGAACTTGAGCGGCTCCATAGCTCAGCTTCTTTCTGTGAAGAATCACAGAGCCCACATTTGGTCAGTGTTTTACTTGTAAGGATCAGAGTTGGAATCAAATCTGAAAGCCAATTTTTCAGACAATACCAGTCATAACCAGTGAGTACTAGCTGCTAAAGAAGCAGGATTTAGCAAGATATCTATAATATTTATTTTCCATCCACTTATGATTTACTTCCCCTTTTTCCTTCCACACCCGCCCACCTGGCTCAAGTCATGGTGTGTTAGAACTAAATAGTTCTTGTTTCCCACTGTTCTCCTCAGAGCTCTAGAAACTCATGTGGGATGGATAGAAGGACAGACTGGCAGAACTTCACCCTGCTCCTGTTGGGCAAATCAGCTTCACTTTTACCTACTGGGATTCCATATTAGCTTTGTTTTGAAGAACGGGTCCTTAGGCTTTAAAATGTTTTATAACCACTGTTCTGGTCCAATCTTCTCACTTTATATCTGAGAAAATTAGGGCCCAAATTCATTACAACTTTGTCCAACATTATAAAGAAGTTAAAGGCAGAGTTGGACCAAGCAGGTAGGTGTCCTAAGTCCCCACTCAGTGCTGCCTGGTGGTCCACAGCCGGTCTAGGAAAGCACTGAGTACAAACAGTGGCATCTCTTTGAGTCAAAAGAGGGGAGGAATTTCAAGTGGAAAATTCTGCCCTAGAACCGTCGAATGTTTCGGCTTCAAGTTTGTAATGACTTAGTCTTGTCTATATGTATTTGTGTACCTAACACATAGAAGGTGCATAATATGTTCTATCTATCGTACATAATTCAGGCTTCATCATTTTTTTAGCAGGGTCACAGTCTCCATTAATAATCTGGTGACAACTATGAAACCTCTTCCCAGACAAATGCACTTATATAACACCCATCCAGAAGTTTAGTTACAAGACCAAGAGGTTGACTGGCCTTCTGAGCCTCACTGTTACTCCTAAGGGGTTCGATGGACCCTGCATTATGAATCCCTGAAGACAATGCTGTGATTTATCTGCAATCAGTACTGACTAGAAAACTCCTAAAATCTTGCATGCCTCTCTTCCCTTCATTAGTCTGAGCTCAGTGATGGCATCGCTGTTCTCGTGGGAAGCAATGACCGAGTCCAGGGAGTGATCAGTCAGCTGGAGGACACCTGTAAAACTATTGAGGTAGGTCAAGCAACTCCAACCAAATATAAACGAAGCCTGAACTTCTGGGGGGGGGGGGGGGGGGGCGGTGGTTGTGGCCGCCTCATGCCACCCAAGCTTTCCATACAGAATGACCTCCTTCCTCATAGGTCTCTGCAACACTCTCCTGACTCATGAAGTCAAGTTACCACATGAGTCAACAAGGCAGATTTTGCCACATTTACTAGGATGATTGTAACACTTGTTGCCCCTTCTTGGTCAACCCATTTTGAAAGATTAGCTACAAGAAAAATCAATTCCAAGTAATGAAAATGAGTGTTGTCCACCATGGACAATTTTTTTGGTGGAAATCCAAACAGTCCTAAGACATGCTAGTTAATGCTTTGGAAAATCCCATGTAGGTTCGAGCTACCTATCTGTGCTCTGACAGCAGGGCCACAGAGGGGGACAGCAGGAGGAGACAGATGTGTCTGATTGTGGTGAGAGAATGATTCAGTAGCTGGGAGCTCACTGAGACCAGAGTTCTGGCTCATCCATCCCTGCCCTCTGCCTGGCCCAGTGCCTCGGACATAAGAAACACTCAGTACACACTCGATGCATGAATGGCCAGCTGCACAGCTGACACTTAAGTCTGGCCTATAAGAAATACTATGAATCCATCCTTCCTCAAGATCCAATATAAGCTGTGTAATTGCTGTGTAAAGGCAGAATTCTGAAGCCTCAGAGGTTTAGCTATGTGGCAAGTATGTTGTCAAGAACTAAAGATTCACAGACTAGTGAAGCCGGGCGGCCCAGAGGACAGGAGCAAGGCAATTGGATGTGTGCAGCTCTCTGGATCTGTAAGCTGGAGCCATTTATTGCCATCTCCCTGCTTTAAGTTTTGGGGTTACTTGTTTTTTTTTTCACTTGGGCCCCAGGTGCAATGTTGAGGCATTGTTCTTTTTGCTGTGGGCAAGTCTCCTCTCGTTACCTATTTATTTCCTTTCATCCCCATTTCCCACTCTCTTCTCTGTAAATAACCACTCTAATATGTTTGGTGTTCTGTTTACCTACTCTTATAAAATCTTTATCATTTTATATACATGCCTTTTACTTTTATAAATGGTATCGTGCTATATTTCTCATTCTGCTTATTACTTTTTTTAAACTAAGCATTGGGTTTTAAGATCCATTCTCATGTACATTCAATCCCTCATCCTTCTCCTCTGTAAAAATAAGACAGAGTACCCATTTTATAGAGTTACTGTGGGAAATTAAATAAGTATAAACAGAATGCTTACCACAGAGCCTAGTACATGGTGAGTGCCTGGTAAGTACCCCATTTTCATTATGTTATTGTTAGAAAGGCAAATTCTATCAAAAGCCCAAGGCGGGTTCCTAGATGATGATTTCAAGAGACTGGCCATAATCATCTCATTTTAGATTGACACATCATTAAAATCAATGTCCTCTCTTCTCCATGCTCATATTCCTGAAAAGAGCATGATAAATCTGGGATCCATTCATAGAAGAAAAGTTTTCTCTTGGCGAAGAACCCAAAGAGATTACAAAGTGGACATTATATATTCTTCTCTTTTTGCTTACTTACAGTAAAGGGCCAATACAACTGAATCAGTAAGCCATGAATCAGCACTCCAGTGTGGTACCATGTTGAGTCTTCAGTGTATAAATAGGAGCATGCTGCTTGTGGGCGAGTGAGGTAATCTCTATACTCATCTCTGGTCAGGCCTTCATCAGAGACCTCTGTCCAGGATGTAGAGGCTGCTGTACACAAACAGGAGAAAAGCTCTGTGGGTCACCTTTGGCCTTGAGCAAACAACTCAGGCTCCATTTAGCCAGTCTCAGAGGACACTGAAAGGGCGAGGAAAGATTTGACAACTGGTTTTCTTCCTGGAGGCCAGTCAGGGGCACAAGAGAAAGCAGCTGTTTTTTCTTTCATTGAGAACAAAACAAGAAGGAACAGGTTTGAAGTTAAGTCGACAGAAGGGATTTAGTGCAGATATCAGGAGGAACTTCCTGGCAGTGGAGGTCGGGGTTATGACTCCTCTTATTCCTGATAAAAGCATACATCAAACCTGACACACGTTTACAAGTATTTTACTAGAGGAGTATAACGGTTTCCTGTAGGGCTTTCTGATGAAATTGTAAATGGTATAACTAGAGTTACTAGAGGAGTATAACGGTTTCCTGTAGGGCTTTCTGATGAAGTTGTAAATTGGCAAGAGTCATAAATGTGTCCATCCCTTTTACCTAATTATTTCACTTCTGAGATTTTACCTTAAGGAAATAAAACTGTATAGAATGTATATATTCATAAATAACCCTCATATACATTTATAGGGGGAGAAAACCCCAGAAACCAAAAGGTTAGGAGCAGTGAACAGTGGGTCTACTGCCTTCCTTATATATTCCTTTATTTCACTTTTTTCTAAAGCGAGCCTGACATTTTTAATAACCAATAAAATAAAGGGTGAATGAATGTGTTTCAGATCAGCACAGTCCTTTCAGGTCAGTTTGATGGCTTATCTGAAGATGTAGGTATTGGCTCAGAGCCTCATGGGGGTCTCTGATTTTATGATCCCTACTTGATGCAAATATCCTCCATTTGAAGAGGCCAGAGGCCAGAGACCCTGCTGCAAATGGCCACAGGGTGCACCTCTAAACCTTGAGATGATCTCCATAGAGCCAGGACCATATCAGTGGGCAAAAAACCAGAGGCTCCCTTTGTGTGGGCCAGCCTGCAAGGCAGCATGTCATGAAGCACCACGGGTTCTTGGCTTGGAGTGAAATGGTTCTACCTTGCAGAGCAGGTGAATTCTGCACCGGAGTTCAGGTCACAGAGCTCCTATTCTCCCATCTTCCCTAGGGTGGTTATTTTCCTGCCTGGCTTTGCTCACCACCTGCCTGGAAACATTTTCTGGGAAGCCAGGGATGGCTCTTGGCCAGGGGGTGGGGTGCTGTTGTTAAAGAATTCTTTCTTCTGATTGGTGAAGAAGCCCTTAGGGATGGGAAATGGAGTAGTCCCTGGGTGGGCACTATCCTTCCTTAATTACCTCGCCTCTTCCCAGTTGGGACCCTGACACCTGCCCTTTGGTAAGAGTGTCCATCCCTCACCCATGTCTAATTTTGTCCCTGATCATGTAATGTCTTGCAGGGCTGGTCTGGTCGGGCACCCGGCCCAGGACCAGCCCTGGGGAGCTGCTGAGCTTAGGCTAAATCACACTATCGACTTATTACCCTTTAAAAATAATGTATGCAGTTGATGTGGGTTTACAATGATTCTGAGTGGCTTTGAGAAGGACTGTAGTCACAGAAGGTAAGTCTGAACTGTGTCAAAGGGGGGAGTGGCATTTTTTTCTCATTGTTGTGGGCTGGCAGTGTGTAAAGGAGCCTTCAGTCATTTTAGCATGCCTGGCTGAATGTGGGTCAGCCTGAGACACTCCCAGAGCTCTCTAGTTCAGGTTGTTGGAGGGCCTTCTAGACTGTTCTAGACAAGCCCAGCATGATCTGGAGCCACACCTGCCTTTCCAGGCCAGGAAATGTTCTGGGATAGACTTTGACTTAGAAAGAGGGTTGCTGGTTGGAGTAGACAAGTACACTGCCTTCAGAGCTCTCTTGCTTCCAGAAAAAATGTGCTTGGCTTTCCTTCCTCATCCCTAGAAATCATAACCTCTATCTTACAGTCTTTACAAAGGGCACTTATCCTATGTTACTGGACACCCAAGAGAGAAGCTATTAATACTAGCCTCCTGAGGCAAGCAGGCAGACCTAGAAATAATCCTGCTTTGTATGGATGCATGTCTAAAGAAAACAGCTACAAGTTGAATAATAAATATTTGATCTTGAGCGTTTCCATTATCTGAAAAATGACAACTTTAATAAGATCCTCCAATGATTTTTGCAATGAAAACAAATCTATTATACTTCCAAAACAATAATTTTACCCAAATAGCTTTTGGGACCTTGTCCATGCAGTTACAAATATAAAGCCTAAATATAAGAATCACTTTAATAAGCATGCCAGAATTTTTAAGGCAACATTTTAAAGGCAATAGAACATAGGCTTAAAAGACCAGGCTTCCTCTGCCTTCGGCTCGGGTCATGATCCCAGGGTCCTGGGATCGAGCCCCGCATCGGGCTCTCTGCTCAGCCTGCTTCCCCCCAAACCCGCCTTTCTCTCTGCCTATTTGTGATCCCCCCCTTCTCTGTTAAATAAACAAATATTTAAAAAAAAAAAAAAGACCAGGCTTCAGAATTTGAATTTTAGCTGTCATTTAACTCTATGACCTTTGGAAGTGGCTTAAGCCCTTTGTCCCTCAACTTCCTCACTGGTATAGTGGGGTTAGAAATACATTCTTCACAGTGTTATTGTGATGCCTAAGTTGGGGTAAGAGGCACAGGCCAGGGCCTTGACTAAGTTACCTCCTATTATTCTCACAGCTTGGAAAGAACACACTTATGGTAATGATGCTAATAATTGTTTGAACCACTGGGGCATTGGGATCATCTTTTAAATGGTGTCAGAATAAGACTATCAGGGTCTTGATCGATTATGATGTGGGGCTAAGCAACCCCTTTCAGATGGAAAAACTGAACATGAACATGAACAGTAGAAGACAGTAACCCTATTCTTGATCTAAGAGGCTTGGAGGTAACTTAAAATATTGGGAGAGGGAGGCTAAGGCTCTTCTGGGAAACATGTTGACTCTCCACTCTAGACAGGAGCAAATTAAAGAACTGCTCATCTCACCGTGTTCCTGTGGCTTTTGCTGAGCCAGAGGGCTCCAGTCAGTACGGGCTCATAGGGCTCTCTGCTTTACAGAGTTTCCTCAAGGAGCTTCTAAATGGTCTGGACAGACACCCCAGGAGTAAGCTTTAGCGATCCCATGAATTAGAATATAATTGTTCTTCTAACACGAAGCAGGTGGCAGCATGGTAACACTAGAAAACAGCATGAATTTGGGAGTTCCGAGCCCTACGGTCCCTGGGTAGAGTTGCTTCACTGATCACTGCACAAACCACCCCACTGACAGGAGAAGGGCTGAACTCTAGCTCATGTGCCTGGAAGGAACATGTTCTCCTCATTTGTCTTTTCTAGTGTAGCCCGGCAGAGACCCAGCTGCTCATCCTACTCTGCACTCATGGGACTTCTCCCAAGTGCTAGGAATTGAGGCTTTAGGAGCAAAGGGTCGGCTGATTTCCTCAGGAGACTGTTCCTACCTTAAGATAGTCCTTTCTTTAGTGTTATGAACCTGCTGTCTGCTTTTTTCCCCCTTTTTTGGGGGGTGTTGGGAAGAGAAAACCCTATTGGGCTTAATGAAGGGAATTCTGAAGTCCTGTATTTCAAATGAAGCTGAGTGTGCCTTCCCAGACCCAGAGCTGCTGCACCAAACAAGTGTGGGTGTCAGTGAGTGGTAGAGGAATGTGGTGGGTCTGTGAATGAGCCGGCTAGAGCCAGTTGCTCAGTGACAAGTGGTGGGGCGAAGAGCTTATCTGCAGCTCTATTTTGGTCCCAGAGGCGTGTTCCTTACATGGTAAGAGCAGAGGTTCCAATTGTCTTGGGTTTCCCTGTCATAGCCCCGGCACATTCCCAAGCTGGGACTGACATTGCAGGGCCGGGAGATAGGATTTATGTCTTCATGCTGGAGATGACCACCCTGAAATTTGCCAGGAGTAGAAAGAGACATTTTAGAGACTGAGGACTGAAATATCTTTACATTTACCTCAGGTCATCGAGTCTGGAACTATAGAGTCAGAAGGGACCTTGGCAATCACCCAATCCCATCCCTTACTGTATGGATAAGAAAACCACCCTAAGGCTAAGAGGCTTCCCTAGGATTGCACGGCTGTTTTTTGCTATCTTCTTTTGAGTACTGAATGAAGCAGAGGCTTGGAGTATCTACTTACATATCTATTTTCTGGGAGCATAGAAACTTTTGAGGACTGAATATGTCTAGAGACAAGTCATATTTCATTCACTCCGCCATTCAGACCATCTTTCTCATGTGTGCCCGCTATGCCATATTCTGCACACACAATGCTGGGGAGTAGTGATGAACTAAACAGGAAAGGTTACTGCTCCCAGGAAGGTTTTGTTCTAGGAGGGGAGTTAGACCATAAAACCAATAAGTGCTTAGGGAGAAGGTGAGCCCCTGAAAATCTGGCCATTAAAAACAACGGAATGGGGCGCCTGGGTGGCTCCGTTGGTTGGGCCACTGCCTTCGGCTCAGGTCATGATCCCGCAGTCCTGGGATCGAATCCTGCATCGGGCTCCCAGCTCCATGAGGAGTCTGCTTCTCCCTCTGACCTTCTCCCCTCTCATGCTCTCTCACTCTCTCTCAAATAAATGAATAAAATCTTTAAAAAAATAAATAAAACAACGGAATGATGGTTCTTTGAGCAGTGGGTTCAATACTCTTTAGCAGGAGAGTGTCTGTAGTTGATTTTTTTCCTTGGAATGCCTCTTTCTGCAGCTGCGTATCCTATATCTTATCATCACTAAAAGAAAAAGAAGGCTCAAAATTAGAGTCTGTCAGGTTTTTTTTTTAAGATTATTTATTTATTTATTTATTTGACAGGGAGAGAGATCACAAGTAGGCAGAGAGGGAGGCAGAGAGAGAGGGGGAAGCAGGCTCCCTGCTGAGCAGAGCGCCTGATGCGGGGCTCCATCCCAGGACCCCGAGATCATGACCTGAGCTGAAGGCAGTGGCTTAACCCACTGAGCCACCCAGGTGCCCCGAGCTGTCAGTTTTAACATTTCTGTGAAAGCAACAGCTAAACAATGGATTTTAGATAAATATTAAAAGTTATCTACTCACGTCTAAGGAAATGGCCAAATGATTACTTGGTCTTTTTTCTTTTTAGCCGGATATTATGACATTGGTTGGAAACAGATATTCCACCTGTCATCATTTTACCATTTTACCACAGTTTTCCCTTTATAAAGTCACCCCTTTTTGGTATATTGCATTCCTACTGGGTTCACCTTAGAGATGGGATGAATCTTATTTTCATTCAAGGATTACACATGACTTTTTTTTTTTAGATTTTATTTATTTATTTGACAGGGAGAGAGATCACAAGTAGGCAGAGAAGCAGGCAGAGAGAGGGGGGAAGCAGGCTCCCTGCTGAGCAGAGATTCCCAATGCGGGGCTCCATCCCAGGACCCTGAGATCATGACCTGAGCCGAAGGCAGAGGCTTAACCCACTGAGCCACCCAGGTGCCCCTACACACTTTTATTTGGTTCTTCTAAGTGTCTTGGCAGACCCAGAAGGTAGGTCATGTTCCAGTGGGGGTTACACATCAGAATATACTTGGAGGCAAATACCTAGTGTCTTTATGATGGAAGTTCCTTCAGTCGCTAAACACGCTCACACAGGACCACGTGTACACCCCCGACACACACACACAAGACATAGGAACCGCAGGTATTAAAAGGAAGAAAATGGAGAATATTTGAAAAAATTAACTTCGGAATTCAAAAAGTATATATCTTGATTCAATTACTAACCAGAGAAATGGGCGTAAGGGGAAGGTACACAGCCGAGAATTTTTACTGTTTTTTTAAACCAAGCCTTTTAACTGAAATAAGTGCAAAAGAATGTTAAAAGGGAAAAAAATCTTTGAGGTGAGGAAGTTTTTGTGGAGAAAAGATAAAGATGGTTGCTATCATGCTTTTGCAGGTAACAATCATCCTTTAAAGTATGCTACCTGCAGACATTTTGATGAGGCAGAAGTCCACATTTTTCCCATTCTATTTTTCAGGTCACTAGAAAGTCACTGTTGAAAGCATTTCAGGTCCATATTTACAAAGGCACAGTAGGTGCTGAAATTCAGAGTAATCACTATCACTAGCAAGCTGGCCTCTAAGAAAATATTCTTCTTTCATAACATATACCTGTTCCTTAATTACCTCAGAGGGTGAGTCGATAAGCTGAGGTGTTTGTTTTTAGCTGACTTTTGTAGCACTTTGAAGGTCTTGTAGTTTAGAAGGATAGAAAGGCACCCACCTTAGTCTCTCATGTATTGCTTCTACATCAGAGAGTATGAAAAAAATAAAATAATTTTAATTTCATGGAATATTTCTCATTTGGATCTGATATTAGGTTAACCTGAACATCTTAGGTTCATTTCTAAAAGTCTGTAAGTACAAGTTTCATAATTCCAAGAAAGAAGCATATTCTTCCTTTTTTAGAAACATATTTTTCTGACTCATATTGTATTTTGCATAGAATTATACTAAAGGCACATTAAGCAAAAGGAAAAAAATTTTTTTGCTTTTTTTTTGTTAGAAAATCTCATCATTTTTCTACCCTTCTCATGAACACTGGAAAAATCATGGCAGGTTTTTAGATCTTCTAATGCCTGGTACATAGTAATTAGTGAATTTTGCTGAAGGAGTGAACTAATGAATATAATTCTGAAACAATCTGAAGTTTCTTTAAGAGCCTACCTGTTGCAGAGTCACTTTGTTAAAAGACATATATTTGGTTCACAGTAGTTCACATAAAATTTTTTTCAAGTTTCTTTCAAGTGTCTCACAGCGGGTTATGGTAGGAGTAGTTGTGACCCAAGAGTTCAAAACCCTTGGTTCAAGGCCAAAGGCCAACAATAAATGGCAGAATGGTTTGGGAAAATGATTTAACTCTGCTGGGCTTCAGTTTCCTCATGAGTGAAATGATTGCTCTGAAGCAGGTTATTTCTGATATTCCATGCAACTTCAAAATTCCACAACTTAATAATTCAAATTAAGGATAATTATACCTAAATTTAATAAGCACTGATATAGTACCCATAATGTGCCAGGTAATATTAAAAGGGTTTTATACAGCATGTAGTTTTATAATAATAATAATCAAGCATGAACTGTGCATAAGGTAGCATTTCATATACTGTAAATAAGTAAATAGTAGTTTCTATTAAATGATAGTAATTTTATTAAAATTAATATAGTAAAAATTACTAGAAAACCCAATGGAAATAAAATATACTTGGAATTGAAAATAACATAAAAATAAAGTGGTTATTTCATTTAAACCACTAGATAAAACACTAGCCATGACACATGATTTCGCATCATTCTCATTATAAATAATTTGGGTTTTGTGAGCTTGAAGGTTCTCACACATATTAAAATCATATGGAAGAAAACTTTTCAGAAACAAAAATATTCTACCAGTATCACTTCTTACTATTTGTTATATATGTTTCAAGTGCACAACTTCTTTTAGAAAAATAAGCTAGAAACCATCAGATGTTTGCAGTAAACAGTAGAGCTTCTGAACAT
Organism: Taxidea taxus jeffersonii; assembly: GCA_003697995.1. Classification (NCBI taxonomy): domain Eukaryota; kingdom Metazoa; phylum Chordata; class Mammalia; order Carnivora; family Mustelidae; genus Taxidea; species Taxidea taxus. Next base: position 13,333 of record RCUC01160118.1, on the reverse strand, counting down.
CAAAGAGGCATATTTCAGGAATGCGGTGAGCACAACGTTTCCTGTGAGCTTGAAACAGAAAGCAATACAGGGAAAGAAAGTTTGATTGGGAAGCTACTAACAGGCTTCAGTTCTGAGGCCTCATAATCATCCAGATCTCAAGCTAAAGGGCTGGAAATGGAAGCAAATTTGGCAAGCCCAGTGATTTCCAGGTCTGGACATGCTTTGTGGGCTTTTGTCCTATTACCTTGACAACTGTCAAGGCTCCATGGATTTTCATGCCCTCCTCACACCTCCTCTGCTCCCGCTCATCTTTTATGGCCAAAGCGGGCATTGCTTCCACTAAAAAGCTCTTCCTGAGCCATCCACCCCTGCTCCCCTTGAATGTCCTGCACCCATAAACTTCCATAAAACCTGCCATAAATCTTTAACATATTTCAATTATTCAGCCTACCTCCTTCATGCATGATTATTGGCCAGAAAATATGATGAGAATTGACTGTGTTCCAAGGGAAGCAGTGGAGTGAGGCGTATTTCCTGCACATTTTTGGAGTATCTTCATAATCAGCTATTTGGTTTAGGTTATCCATTTTTTTCCCCTCACTCTAAGAATAGTAGAGAAATTGGGGGAAAATGAAACAGTTTTTAAAAACCCGTTTAAGCAGATATATACTGAATATCTGTTGTCCAAAGTGGTATATGTCCTAAGCAGACCTAGATTCTATCCTTAAAGAGCCTATACTTTAGATACTTAAGAAACTCATGTATAGGAAAAAGTGATACTTGACACATAAGAGACCAGTGTTTACTAAAATGAAAGAACACGTAATAAGGGTCACAAAGGTCAGAGATGTCAGATAAATTGGCTGGATTCCCAGGAAGCCTCCACTGGACAGGAGATATGTTGGATCATTGGTGTCTCAAAGCCTGTTCTCAGCTGTGAAGGTCCTGGACCCAGAGATGGTCAGGTCCAAGGAAATTGGCGTATACACACACCAAACTTACTGGTGCTTGAAAAACCAAAAGGCCAATGATCAGGCCAACTGCAAAGTTAATTATGATTTAACATGGACTCAGAGAGAAGGCAGTTAAATGGTACTAGAGGTGTTTCAGCCACATAATGGAAATGTACAAGTCCATTCTCCCATATAGCCTTTCTCTCTTTCTCTTGGGGAATCAAAGACCAGATCCAGTATTTCCTTGTCTTAGACAGTATTGGATAAATAGAGGACTAGGTAGATAGAGGTATATGCCATTGGCGGTAAATATTATGGGATTTCAGAACTAAAAAAAGGCATTCAGTCATAGAGATCAAATAACATTTTATGGAAGAACTGGTATTCCAGTAATGTCTTTAAGATTACTTAGAGTTGGGGCACCTGGGTGGCTCAGTCCTTAAGCGTCTGCCTTCGGCACAGGTCATGATCCTAGGGTCTTGGGGTGGAGCAAAGCATCAGGCTCCCTGCTCAGCAGGAAGCCGGCTTCTCCCTCTCTCACTCCCCCTGCTTGTGTTCTCTCTCTCGCTGTGTGTCTCTCTCTGTCAAATAAATAAATAAAATCTTAAAAAAAAAAAAAAGGATTACTTAGAGTTTGCAATTGTGAACTGGGAAAGAGCATTCCAAAAAGAGGGGAGATGATGAGCAAAGAAAGCGAGTGGTTTGTTTTTGCTGGATACAGGGTATGCGATGAAGAATAGTACAGTACTATGAAGGAAAGCTGGAACCAGGTCATGGAAAAGCTGGAAAGTCGGTTATGAAGTTTAAATATTATTCCTTGGAAAATGAGTAGTCAGAGAAAAAGCACTATACCCCAGGGAAATGTACTCCAGGAAAATGAATTTGGCTGTAGTGTTTGGATTTGCCTGAAGGAAATTCCAGATGCAGAGGCCAGTGGGAAGAACCAGAAATCTCCATTTGAGGACTGACACTAGGACAAGAGTAGTATAGGTAGAGCTAAGAGAGACTGAAGGGTACAAACCAGGAGGTATCATGGTGTTTTCCTTACACACACATACATATACACACACTCACCCTAAGGCAAAATATAAAAACTATAAGCTATCTAACCAATATATAATTTTTTAAAAATGTGTCCTAATTTCTATGAAAGTCTCCATTTATAAAGAACATAGTGAAAAATCACTGATCCATTTAGCCAATTTGGTTGATTTGGGTTTGTCTAAGTATCAAATTTGATAAATATGAGATTTTCAAAGTATCAACACAATGGGAATCTCTATCTAAGGGACAGCTTGAAGGAAAAGAAATACCCTATATACGTAAATTTTCTTATCCTCCGAAACATTCCAGGTGATTTCGCCAAATAGATACTCTTTCAAACACTTTCTAACATGAGCTAACCCAACTAACAGGAATGCTGCAGAAAACAGAAACAGGAACTCTGTGAGAAGTTTGATTACCTGTATGGCATCCTAGAGGACAGGAAAAATGAAATGACCCAAGTCATTACACGAACGCAAGAGGAGAAACTGGAACATGTCCGCGCTCTGATCAAAAAGTATTCTGATCATTTGGAAAATGTGTCAAAGTTGGTTGAATCAGGAATCCAGTTCATGGATGAGCCAGAAATGGCAGTGTTTCTGCAGGTAAGTCTCCTTTTGGTACCTAATAGAACTAATCAAGAAGGTGGGTGCTGGAGTAGTTGTCATCATATTTTTGTTATTTTATGTATATCTTACTTTGACTTATTTTACCAACTACAGTATAAGCTCATTATGTGTTCCTGTCTCCATCTGTTTAGACAACTTCATAAGCATATATTTAAGGGACCATGACATCACTTAAATATAAGAGGGTTCTGGTATGAAACAGCAGTTATTCACAGCATTTAGAAACTAAGCTCTGAGATTTTCAGAGTCAGCAGAGGAAAGAATTAAGTCATTGATGAAAAGAATTTAAGTAGGTCTGTCTTTTGTTTGCTTTCACAGAATGCCAAAACCCTGTTACAAAAGTAAGTAATTTTCATTTTATGGAGAAATGCATACTTTTCATTTTTGCCTGAGGCTATCAAACATTAGACCGTGACAGAAAGTGGCAACTTGTCTTTGTTGCAGAATTTCTGAAGCATCGAAGGCATTTCAGATGGAGAAAATAGAACATGGTTATGAGAACATGAACCACTTCACAGTCAACCTCAATAGAGAAGAAAAAATCATCCGTGAAATTGATTTTTACAGAGGTTTGTTTTTCTTGTGACCATTTGGCCAAAGTTGCAGGTGTGTGAGAGCTGCAGCTGGGTTCAGCAGGAGAAAGAGGGGATTCAGGATCACCTCCAGAATGGATGTAGACAATTATACAAGGATCATAATCCAATGTGAAACTCTGTTTCATTACAGATTCATATAATTGGTTGACAGTGTTTAGCTTTGCACAGCACAGTTCCCATTAAAATGCCATTATTGGGCATTTGACTCTGAGCAGTCAAACCCTTAATAATTGATGGTGATGATGATGTCTCAACAGCAACCCTACACAAGGCGTCAACCACAATGCTGTGAAGTGTTATCGAGTGCAAGGTTAAGGATGAGATAAAAATAAAATGTAGAACACATTTGGAGAGATATTGTAGCACATCCACTTAATCGGACTTTACAGGGCCGATTAAGAGCCCTTAATAGAGAATAGTAATGAGTCACAGAATAAGTCACACCTGGAAACAAAACTGGCTCTCTGTGACCAGCTGTATTTCATGAGTTATAAATGCATCTCTACCATTTGGTCCAGAGACCGCCCTCTTGCAAGTTAGTCCTCATGAAATAATTGAAAAGAGGAAAATAACCTTGGAACTGACCAAGGTTATGATGGTCTTGATTCATCATGGTCATCTAGATGACAAGACACCTTGACTAGACCACTAATAACCAGGAAGCTATATCAGTGTATACAGATGCAACTTTAGAAGCAAGTCTTCAGGATGTAGCTTTAACCCCACCACCCTCTCCCAACACCCCTCCCCCCCACCCCCCTCAGTTTATTTTATGACATTAAGAGTCTCCTTTGGTTTGTCTCCCTCCCGATCCCATCTTGTTTCATTTATTCTTTTCCTACCCCCTTAACTACCGCCCCCGTTGTATCTCCACTTCCTCATATCAGGGAGATCATATGATAGTTGTCTTTCTCAGATTGACTTATTTTGCTAAGCATAATACCCTCTAGTTCCATCCATGTCGTCGCAAAAGGATGTAGCTTTTTTAAAAAATTACTTAATATTGTCATCAGAGATCAATGTATTAGAAAAAAAGTCATGGCATTAACTGTGGCAAAAGTCAGCATTAACTGAACAGAGGAGGTAAGACATTAAAACAAGACAGGGTTTTGTATGTTTTCTGAGAAAGGGAAGAGAGTTGCGTTTCCATTTAATTTGACACAAATAAACAAGTGAAAATCTCAGCCCCAGCCTTCCAGGAGCCGCTTCCAGGAGCAGATGTGACAAAGTATGGTATAAATGTGGCCAGGCTCTGGGAGTGGGGGTCAGGTGCATAGTTCACAGTAGTCGTAAGGACGGCACTTTGTACTGGGGAGGGGAACAAGGAGGATGGAGATGGTGGGGCCCATCTTCACATTTCTCCTGTCCATATTTAACTAGACTGTGGCATACTTGGGCCATAGTCCGGTGTCTGATGGAGAAGATTTCCCTAGCCCGACTTTAATCTGGGTTGTTAAGTACTGACCATTAATTGATTTCATAGCTGCAGTGGTAATTATAATGATTTTAAAAACACATTACCTTACCAGAAGATGAAGATGAAGAAGGAGAAGAAGGAGAAGGAGGAGAAGGAGGGGAAGGAGAAGGGGAAGAAGCAGAAGTGGAAGAGGTAGAAAATGTTCGAACAGAGTCATCAGGAGAAGAGGAAAGTCCAGAGAAAACCTTGGAGCCCTCTCAGCTGGCCTCAGAGCTCCAGGCTGCCCCAGGGGCACTTCCGGTTTTATCCCCAGAGCCACCTCCAGCCCTCCCACCTGCTGCAGATGTCCCAGTGACACAGGTAACCATTCACTAATTCCCTCCCACAGGATGCACAGGTGTGCCTCCTTGCTGAATAGCCTAAACAATTTATTCTGCCTTAAGAAAAGAGTAGCTTTAGGCCTGACATTTGTATGTGAAAGACAAAAGAATTCAGAGCAGTCACAATGGGGGTGGGGGGGAGTCCACTAGGTGATTCAACAGTTCGTTGTTATCACTGGTTGGTGAGACTGAGTTTAAAACGATTTTCCCACCATTAGCACCCTCAAATCTGAGGCAATCTTTGGAAATTTTGTGTGCAGGGGAGAGGGCTATGTGTGTAACATGTTGGTTCATAGAAAGCCAATGTCATGAAGATTGGGTCTGCTCTGAAAACATTTATGGGGTACAGGGTGAGAAATAAAAATGACTATACCTTTAGAACTTTGAATTTTCTGTAGAAAATCAAGATAATTTTCTGTAGTAAATAGAGAAGTCATGCTAGTTTATCCCTGTCACTGACCCTGACATATAACTACATCTTCCAGTAAGTGGGCAAACAAATGACATCTAATTTTCTATATTATCTGTCATTCAATGAGATTATATGTTACAAGAACTGTTATAGAGATTTCCTAGGAGATAATTCATCCCAAATCCTGTATCTGATTGGCTGACTCTCAGTTTCTAAGATGTAACTGTCCAGTTTTCAAGCCTTTGTGCTGACTTCATGACACCTTCAACAGAGAGATCTCAACATGTGGAGTCTGTCGGCAATGTAGATTCATCAAAAAGGTGTCCTGGTTTTGCACCTTCTTTCAAAGTGGATTGAAAATATCGATAGAAACAAAATGTCAGAGGGGAAACTCTGAATTAAATAATTACATTCTATGTTCGGTCTCCATAGAAACCCAGGCCAAAAGACCATTTACAGTTCCTAGACTCTTGAAATTCTGGGTATACCAATTGCCCTGAGTTTGAAAGAGGTGTGGTAACTAAATGAGAGTTGGATTTGATCAATAAGATCAATTTGGGATTTTAGAAAAGAGGTTTGGGGAGTCCACCTGGAATGTCAAAATATTAATCGTGGCCAATAGATCGACCTTTCTCCTATATCAGGTATTTTATAAGCACCCTTTATCTCAGGCATCTGCTGTCTGTCTCAGCCTACCATCTAGTGAAGGACAAGAACAGAAAACAAGAGTGGGCATGGGAAGGTGCCCAGACAGAGGAGCCCTGGCAGCTCTCCTTCCCTGAGCACTCGCAGAGGGTGGGATCAACTAGAACATGTGTTAGATCAGGCACTACACAGAAAGCTCACTGTTTTCAAACCCAAAGGGAACTAAATTCGACTGCTTTTTCTTCTTCTTCTTCTTCCTCTTTTTTTACTTTTGAATGTATCTGCCCCAATTAAGGGGGAGGTTGTGCCCACTGGCTCTCAACAGACCACAGAGTCTGAAACTCCAGTCCCTGCAGCAACGGACCCTGCGGATCCCTTGTTTTACCCTAGTTGGTATAAAGGCCAAACCCGGAAAGCCACCACCAACCCACCTTCCACCCCAGGGAAGGAAAGTCTGGGACACATAGGGCCTCCTGGTTCTGAGGATTCGAATGTGCAGAAGGCAGAAGTGGCAGAAGCTGCAGCCAGTGAGAGGGCAGCAGTGAGTGGTAAGGAAACTAGTTCACCTGCAGCTACTTCTCAGGTTAGTGCTGATGCTCTTGTGTTGGAATGCTCCCCCATGCCACCTAGCGTCCTGCTGGGGTCACAGCAAGAAAGAAGGGCTTCCCAAAGGGCAGAAAGAAACCCTGGCTGTGGGGAGAACGCAGAAACAACTCATCCCCCAATTTGGGCTTGTTTGTTTGTTTGTTTGTTTAAGGCTCGTAAAACAAAAAAGAAAACAGACTGACTTCATTCTATGGGGTGACCCCACACCTGGCTTCCCAGGGGAGGGGTTCCAAGCACACCGGGCCCTGACGCATGCAGGCAGAAGCTGCTTTGTCTGCGGTGCCTGGCTGCTGGCCCAGGTTCCCCTTGCCCTTCCTCAGCCTTTTCTGTGTCCTCCCTGGGCTTCCAAAAACTAATCCCAAGCTTTTGTGTCATTCCCAGCAACCGTGAAGGAGCACGTTTGAACTGAGTTCTAAGTCTGCTCTGGAAAATAACCTCTGATTGACTCATGGATTCTGGGAGTGTGCTGGCTATGGCTAGAAAAAGATAGTCTTGGCTTAATTAAACCAGAGCTTCCTAAACATAAGAGCCGCTGGGAGCAGAAAAGCACAGGTTTTCCTACATTAGGCTTTTTTTAAGGGTCCCTTAATACCTTTTTTTTTTTTTCCTTTTTATAAAGTACTTTGAAGGCCATGTCTTTTTCCTACAATGGGTTAGATGTTTGCATGGCTTAAAGACTCCCTAGAAGAAATATTCTATAATTTCTTCACAAGGAAGAATGCTCATGGTTGCTCCATACTCATGAACATTCTTAAATGATGTGTGGACATGAATGTTGCCCAGACATGGGATGTCAAAGAAATATTCCCTGGTTCCATGCGCCGGGTCATCAGGTGATAATGAACAAAAACGGCATTTTTCAAAAAATCAGAAAGTTACTTATTGTCTTGACTGTATCTGCTCAAGTGAACCTTAATTTCATGAGGTAATAAAGGGAAATTATTTTTGGAAAACTGAAAAGTAACATACTTTTGTGTCATATATTTGTTTTCACAAATGAAAAATGACAAAAATAAATGTTTGGTGTGAGAAAACATTTTTAGGTAGTTCTTCAGTTAAAAATGGAATGTAAAGCTTTCTAGAAAATTTATGAGAACTTTATTTCTAGAGAGTTAACTGGATTTCTTACATATTTAGTGGAAGTTGAGTTAGGAGGAGCTGTTTTCTGAAAACAGTGGTACAAAACCCCATAATAGGAGCATGTAATAGGGCTCCAAACCAAAATGCAAAATCCATCTAAATGATGTTGAAAATATTATTTGTGATAATATCAGTGAAGCTTTCTTCTTGTTTTCTCACAGGAGTTAGCAATCTGCCTAGCACTTTTGGCTTTTCTTATACTTCACTACATCTGGCGTCAGATTCAGTGCTTGGTTTTTACTTTAATGGGTAGGAAATATTTTCTTTTCCCTTCACTAACATCTCATGCAGTTTCTTCCATAATGTTCCTACTCTATAGGCTCAGAGATCAGTTTCTTCCCAACTTCGAGGCTCAGCCATTGAAAAAGATCCAAATTCTAGATAATACTCATGGCTTCAAGCTCCTTACAATGCAATCACCTCAAGGTGCCTTCCTGAGGAGAATTGCTCCATTATCTAATCCTGCATGGAGGGAAATCCTGACTCAGAACAGTGACTCAGTGGGCATTTATTCAGTAATCCACTAAGAATGGACCCTCCAGAATGGCCATGAGTGGAGGCCAGTTTCAAAAGTGTTGTGAGGATTCACTGCTCTTAAAGTAGAGGGAGGACCAGCAAAGGATGAGTCAGGAATATACACAGTTTCCATAGATTAAGAAGCTACATTTCATACGCTTACACCAGAGGCACCCAGGATGGGGCTGGATGAATCCTGTCAAAGATACGCAGGCAATTCTTGCACTGGCGGGCAGGTGGTCCAGGTGACTTCTCAGTTCTCTTTGAATCCTCAGAGTCTACGGTCTTTCCTGAGAGAGGAGATCTCTGAGAGAAAGATACCCTGGGTGCAGCACCATTAAGGGGATTTCAGCCAGGTGAGATCTGAATGAAACAAAAGCAGGAAGATCAACGTTCATCCACCAGACATAAAGAATGAGAACCAAAGAAAACTCATAAAGCCAAAACCTTTCCTTTTCCTAGCCAAGTCTTTTCTTAATGACTGTTGTAAGATTTGCATAGGAACTGACATCTTACTCCTTTAACAGCCTTTGGAAGATTATCGGTTTAATAATATTTAAAGATTCAAACCTCATGTTCTTTTGAGTAAATGACCCTGTTGGACCTGAGGCCCAGCTCCTTGTGCCTGTAACTCAATCAATTCAGGGTGACTGGTGCTGAAAGGGCTCAGCTATTTCTGGCTCATTGACTTTTTCCTGGGTTGACATTGACTCTTCTGGAAGCTCCCATCATAGTTCCTTTCTGCCTCATTAGCTGTCTGTTCAGCAATGACGGTAGGATCTCCATGGGTCCCTGTCATATCTAAAACTATGGGTGACTAGGATCTGCCCCCATTGTCTAATAGTCAGCCAGAAACCTGTGTACCCTAGAATGTTCCTAGTATCCTTACAGTCTGCTTGTTATTTGTGGTGAAGAGCAGTGGGAAGAAGCATTGGCCATGGACTCAATGGAGCCAATGGGGGAGAGAGAAAACTCCATATTTTATGCAAATATCCTGAATCACTGTGGATCTGAATAATTGTCTGAAGAGTTCAGTTTATATTCTGAGAATTCAGGTTTGGGGTTTTGTTGCCATATATTCTTGTAATGCTTCTCTGAGGCTGCAGGGGGAAGAGTCATGCTTCTTATCTGCCAATCACTGAGCCCATGTCATGTACCCCAACATTCACATGCCTGTCTGCTAAGATAAGGGTGAGACAGATGGGAGTGCCCTGGAGTACGGTGATTGATCATTGCAAAGAATATGGACAGATCAGTAGAGACCTCACCATGGTATCAGATTCCTGGCCCCTGAAGACTTTTTGCAGGCCTGCTTCATTTTCACACTTCAGAACCCAATTCACTAAATTAATATTTGTCCAATGCAAGGTTAGCTTATTGGAATTCCATGCCTTATTATTAGCCTTTCCCTGGACATTTAGGATGTGACACAAAAGCTTTCCTTGATTCCTGGGTGGTCTTAACTCTATTTACTTTGTGTCAGGAAATAAAGTTGCCTGAGAATCTCAAGTGTTTCAGGTTCACCGACTGATCCATAAACTCACTTCAGTCCCCTTCAGGCTTTTAGGAAGGCAAATGTTCTGTTTCCAAGTGCCTTCTTCACATCCATTCACACAGTGAAACCTGCCCTTGCCTTTGCTGCCTGTGATTTCTGATACTGTACAATCTCCACTTTATCCCGCACTTTCTCTCTTCACTCAACTGCATAGGCAGATTATATGTTAGAAACTGGTCGTGGCAAAAACCAGACATCAGCAGTTTCCACCAGTTGTCAACCAGGATTCAGAGGAACACTGTTGCCTTCCCCAGACCTCCCATTCTTGGGGAAAAAAAAAAAATTCTCAGCAAGGTTTGGATTCAGCCCTGTGGCAAAACTGAATCCCACAGAAGAGAGACTCTATGAGTGGCACTATGAATCCTGTAACATTCTATTTCTCCCAGAAAACCCTTCAAAAGCCCCTGGATATGAACTGATCTTTAGCTGCAAAATTGCCCTCTAAGTTTCTACCTTTCTAGGCCATAACTGTTGTATGCTCAGTCAATGCAAAGAGAGTTTGGGAGAAATAACATTTGATCTACTTCATGTATTAATGTTCACATTCATTTTGAAAAAGTGACATCACACCCTAGTCAATCTTAGAGGATAGGGCAGTAATAAGGTGGGAAAGAGGTGGGTCAGCTGCCCTTGGAAAGCAATCTCTGTGAGCCTCATCCCCTGGGCATGCCTTGTTGTGGCCATTTCCAAGTCCAGTCTGCTTCCCTCCTTTGTTCTTCCTCTTCTTACACAACTTACATGCAAATTACCCCTGAGTGTTAAGACAAGGACCACTCTTACAACCTACACTCATGGACAACTGAGTATTTTATTGGGAATATATGTGGCAGTTAGATTTTTCCAAAGTGGGACCAGCAACAATGAAAGACCCTCCCTGTTTCCCTTCCTCCCTCCCTAAGGAGGCTTAGTGGCCTTGTGTGGAAGAATTTGTCCAAAGTGTTTAAAGTGTTCAGGGAACAGGGATTTCCAGAGAAATGTCTTCCTGTTTGGTGGATTAAGTTGGCTGCTGTTCTGGCTGATATTTGAACTGGACCAAGTCGGCTGCCTCAAGGTCAGAGGGCCTCCCATTCCTCCCTCCCCACACCCCAATGAGAGTCAGTTGCTTTGGAAGTAGGGACTTTGACATTAAAATCTCTGCAAATTTCTGCCTCTATAAGAACCCCAACGCATATATTTCACCAGAGTATGAAGCTGTGGTTATAAGAGAACCTAGAAGCTTTACCATATCATAGCTATTTGTTGAAGAATAGAAGAGCTACTTTTCACATTCCATTCTTCAAGTCTGAAAATGGACAAACAAGTTGGGTAGGAATTCTGCCAAGTCTCAGGCACTGGAAGGATCCATGAAATTAGTAAAAAGGACTTAGGCTCCTGTCCTGCCACTTCTCTGCACCAGCTCTGGGCATTTACTTTTACTTTCTTTGAGCCTCAATTTTCTCACAGGGAAGATGAAGCAACTACAAAAAAAAAAAAAAAGATTCATTTATTTACACAGTAGAGAGTAAAAATTGTAGTACTAAGAATTTTATAAATTGTTTCAGTATGTTTTCATTGGGAGGGTTACAGACTCAGGCCTGATAGAAGCCACGCTAAGGGACAATAGTAACAGGTTCTCAGTGAAATAGCCCATCGCATTTTTCAAAATATATGTCCTGCCTTGAAGCTCTTCCATAAATGTCCATTTCCCAAACTCTCCCAAATCTCTTCCGTGGCACGCTTTCAGCTGAATGTTTACAGAGCTGCAGTTACCCCTTTTGATGCCATAAACTCCATAAAATCCATTACGGCTCAACTCTAAAGACCACCTAAGGGCACTTACAGACCTCACTGCCCAGTAGAGCAAATTCTTAGAATGTACACGGTAGAACTACTCAGAATAGTAGATGAATGAAGAGAAGAACAATATGTGGTTTAAAAATCTACCTAAGTGTTATAGTTCAATCAATTTTGACAAATATGTAGCCTTCTATAGCCACTACACAATTAAGATGTAGAATATTTCCATCACTCTACAAAGTGCTCTGATGTGCCTTTGCAGTTAATCCCCTCCCTGCATCCCCATGGGTACAGTGTCAATCTTTTATATGTGTTAGCCATTCTAATGGATGTGTATTTTATGTCATTTAATTTGCATTTCCCCAATGACTACTGATGTTTAGCATCTTTTCATGTGCTTCTAAGCCATTTTAATATTTTCTTTGATGGAGTATCTGTTCACAATTGCCCTACTTCTTTGGGCTGTTTATCTTACTGGAGAGTTGTAAAAGTTCTTTATATTATTTTGGATAAAACTCCCTTATCAAACATGTTTTGCAAATATTTTCTCCTAGTATGTGGCTTGCCTTTTCATGTCCTTAAGTGTATTTTGAAAAGCACCCATTTTTAGTTTTGATGAAGTTCAATTTGTCATTTTTTTCCTTTATGCTTTGTGGTTTTTGTGTTTGTTTTTTTTTAAGATTTTATTTATTTGTTAGAGAGAGAGAGAGCGCGCGAGCACAGGCAGACAGAGAGGCAGGCAGAGGCAGAGGCAGAAGCAGGCTCCCTGCCGAGCAAGGAGCCCGATGTGGGACTCCATCCCAGGATGCTGGGATCATGACCCGAGCCGAAGGCAGCCGCTCAACCCACTGAGCCACCCAGGCGTCTCTGTGGTTTTTGTGTCTTAAGAAATCTTTGCTTACCTCAAAAAATCACAAGGATTTTATCTCATTTTCTTGTAGAATTTTTATAGTTTCAACTCTTAAATTAGATCTAAGATCATTTTAAGTTAATTTTTGTATTGTGAGATAAGGATCGAGGATTTTTTTTGTCTGCTTATTTTCCATATAGATATTTGTTCCAACACTATTTGTTCCAACACTTTCCCCCAGTGAATTACCTTGATGACTTTGTAGAAATTCCAATGACCATATGTGTTCAGGTCTACTTGTAGACTCTCTACTTTCAACCATTAATCTGTATGTTTGTCTCTCTACCAATACCGGCACTGTCTTGATTATTATAGCTTTACAGAAGTCTCTAAATCAGGTAACGTAAGTCATTTACTTTATTGGTTTTATTTGGCTTTATTGGTTTTCCCTCTCTCTTTTTTTCCTGAATTTTCTATTTCATTCATCTCTGTTCTTTATTATTTTCATCCTTATGCTTACTTTGGGTTTAATTTTCTCTTCTCTTTCTAGATTCTTAGGGTGAAAATTTGAATTATTCATTTGAAATCTTTCTTATTTTCTAATATAAGCATTAATGCTATAAATTTTCTTCTACTTACTGCTTTAACTGCATCCCACAAGATTTGGTATGTTGTATTTTCACTTTCATTTAATTCAGAATATTTTCTAATTTACCTTGAGATTTGTTCTTTGACCTATGAGTTATTTAGATGAGTAGTGTTTATTTTCTACATATTTGGAGATATTCCAGATATCCTTCTGTTTGATTTCTGTTGTGGAGAGAGAATACTC
>RCUC01160117.1:0-26560 GCA_003697995.1 Taxidea taxus jeffersonii | reverse complement strand
GACGACGACGACGACGACGACGACGACAACAAAAAAAAAACAAAACAAAACAACAGAAAAACCAAAACAAAACAGAAACACAAAACCAAAACAAAGTGGAAAAAGAGAGAGAGAGAGAGAGAGCGCTCAGAAGACAATGCAGTGGCGACAGAATCAAGCCCTGTGAGAGCATCTTGTGATAGGACGAGTTGTTCCAAAGGTTCTTATTGGCTTCCTTCCCCTACCCCCTCGGAAGAGAAAGCCCTCTCTAGTCTCCGACTTGCTCGAAAGTCTCTTTTACCAGAACGCTAAGTTAGTGAGAGTCTCATGCTACTCTAAAGTGCAAAACCGAGTTAACGCCCCGACGTTTTAGTTCCAGGAAACAAGGCTGCTTTTAGACCGTACCACAACTAGATAGAGATCTATGTATATATACGTATATGTATATATGTATATATATATATATTATTTATATATATATATAGATATAGAAAATTATTTCCAGAGTTCTTGCGAGCTATCTTCTAAGGTCCAGTCTCTGACAGTGGGCAAGCTCAGGGCTTCGCTTTTGACCGACAACGAGTTCACCAACTCACAGTGGAACTTGCGGATGTGTCTGTACAGGTCCCCCGACTGCGTGAACCTGCGCTCGCACCACTTGCAGGCGTGCGGCTTCTCGCGCGTGTGCACCACGGCGTGGCGGCTCAGGTTGTGCGAGTACTGGAAGCTCTTGCCGCACTGCGTGCACGTGTAGGGCTTCTCGCCCGAGTGGGTCCGCTCGTGGCGCTTGAGCGTGTACATGCACGAGAAGGTCTTCCCGCACAGCGAGCAGGTGGGCACGTTGACGTCGGCGGCCGGCTTGCTGCGCAGCCCGTCCTGCTCGCGGAAGTGCGTGCTCAGGTGGATCTGCAGGATGTGCGGGCTGGGGAAGACCTTGTTGCACAGCGGGCACATGAAGATCTGGCCGGCCGGGCTCAGGATGTTGGACACGTAGGGCAGCAGGCTGCTCTCCATGCCGCCCTCCACCGGGCCGCGCTCGGCGTCCGGGGTCATCATCTCGTCGTCGCTGGCTTTGTCCTCGCGCTCGAGCTCCCGCAGCACCGAGTCCTCCCTCAGCGGCGCCAGGTGCGCCGGCTCATACTGTACCCTGGCGTTAGTGCTCACGCCCTCTTTCACAGCGCTATGTTCCATGTCATAGTCATTAGTGCCAACCTCGCTCTCCTCACAGGAAGCCTCTTTCTCCACCTTCACCTGCACCAGGTTGCTTCTCAGCACGTCCTGTGAAGAGAAATAAGAGCTGTTCAGATTTTCAACTCCTGACAGGCTGGACTTGACAGACAGGTCCAGCACACAGTCAACATCTGCCGAATCCCTCACGGAGGTGACAGACCTCTGGGACAAAGACTCGCTGGAGCTGCAGGGGCTGGCTACTGTTTTTCCGGCCGCGGCGGCGGCGGCGGCGGCGGCGGCAGCGGCGTGGGGCTCGGGCTCCCCGCCCGCCGGGGGGAGGCCCGCCGAGTCCGAGGGCAGGCGCATCCACATGGTCCCCGGCTCGGCCGCCAAGTCCCTCTTGCTCGGCAGGAGGTTCAGTTTGTCGTCTTCGCCCTCGTCCTCGTCGCTGGGCAGGTCGCCGGCCATGTGGCTGCTGCCGTCCGAGAGGCTCTCGACTTTGTCCGAGCAGCTGGAGGCGTCCTCCTCCTTCTTGGTGCTGTCCGCCTCCGTGGTGGCTTTCTCCTTCAGCTTCTTCTTGCAGACTTTGACGATGTCATACATGTGCAGATAACTGGCAGCTGCTAGCACGTCTTCAATGGGCAAGTCTTTGAACTGGAGTTTCCCTTCGTACATGAATTCCAGCAGGAGAGCGAAAGCTGGGGCTGTAACAATGTCGCTGTTCAGATGAACAATGTCCCTTTTGTCCAGCTGGTCCTTGTAAAAGAGGTGGAAATACATGCTGCACGAAGCCAGCACAGCTCGGTGCGCGCGGAACTGGGCATCTCCCACCAGCACGGTGCAGTCACACAGGAAGCCCTGGTGCCGCTGCTCGCGCAGACACTGCAGCAGATGTCTACTGTGGTCTGGGAACTCCATGCTGTCTTCATAACCTGCGGACAGACAGACTTCTCGTGAGAGCCCGCTCGGGAGCAACCTTCCAGCGCTCGGGGCCGCCGGTCGCCGCGCGCACACGCGCACACACGCGCACACACACACACAAAGATAGTGACAGTGATTCGGCTGGGGCCGCCGGGGTACACGTCCCTGCATTCTAATCAGCCTTCTGACCCCGGGACTACCAGATCATTCGCACAAAACCCAGTCCACGCCAGGAGGAGAAAAAGTGCACTTTCCAAACTTCCTCGCCCCAGCCCAACGGTCCCTGATGCATCTCCACCTTCCTGGAACTTTCAGTTAAGTTTCAAAAGCGTCCATTTCAGTGCAGTCTCTTACTGAGAAGAGGAATTCAGCTCTCTTTCAGAAGAAGTGAAGCTACTCATCAAATTATGTCCCACAAAACCTACAGAACAGCTTTAATTTCAAAGGGAACAGCTCATGGGATGAACAAAGAGAAGTCCCAAACGTGTTCTGAAAGATTCAGAAAACTTGTTCAACCGTCCTTTTTATTTTATTACTTTTGATACATGACTGCACTTAGAAAGCACAATTTTAACGCACACACTGGCTGAATCGAGGGGGAAAAAATGAAATCGCATAATTAGCCCAGAAATTAGCAAACAACTCACTTTTAAAGTCAGAGTGTTACAACAACAAAAGCCCTGTGTATAAAAACAGATGTTAATGCCTTAGGATTTGCAGGTATGGCACACATGTACGAGATCAGAGAGAACTACACCAACAGATGGAAAAGATCATCTTTACCATGAACGAATCCAAATATTTTTTAAATGAATTGAGAAAAAAAACCAGTAATATTTCTTTGTAAAATCTGTACATCCAGAATATCAGGAACCAGAAGGGCTTCACTGAACTCTGAAAATTCTCATCTAAACTTTGATCTGTTGCAAAGCAAATGAATCCCATACTAAAATTATTTCAACCTTTCACATGAAGGCATATCGCATTCAAAAGCTTTACAGGTTCAACAGCCACCGCCCCCCCAAACAGCCCTGCTAGAAAAAGAGAAACTATTTTTTTTCCCCTGACTCTGCCTTACCTCATGTAACAGAAAATACTTTGTTTCAATAAAACTTGATATATTTTTGCTTTCCCACCAGCTTCTATTCTTTCAAATATGCACGGCTGCCCTTGTTTTCTGGTGGCGGAGGGTGGGATGGAGGGAGAGGAAAGGCGAAGATGTACAAAGGGTCAAAATTCAACTGCAAAATGCAACTCCTTGAAAAATTCAAGAAAACCCGACTTCCCCTTTCCTGTGACCAGAAGCAAGGCTCCATACCAAGCAGCTCAAAGGGCATGTGGGCAACGGACACATAGCAATTTGATATTCCAGAAATTACCTCCCTGCTTTTCCTCCACTTTGCCCAAGATGGACCAAAACTTTCATCCTAGCCCCCAAATACCCTCCCCACGATGCCACCGCTAGAATAAACCAAGATTTACAATACAATCACTTTAAGTGCCCCACGGCTAACATCAATCCTAATCCTTGAGAGGGCTAAAAATAAAGATTGGAGGGCAGCTCACAAGGTAGCCGTGATCAAATTAGGAGGCTGAGAGGACATAGAGGGACGAAGAAGGAAGCTTATAAACATCTGATCCAGCTGACTGTGGCCATATGGCAGCTGCTGCCCAGATAAAGAGATTAAGAATAGAGGAGTGCGATTACAGCTGTCTGGCCAATTCAAGCAGCTCAAATCTACAAGTTCTAAATTAGTCGCCAACACAAAAACTCCTGCAAATAATTATTGTTATGCTGAAATAAAAGCTCTCTTAAATATATATTTGAAAGAGAAATGAGGAAACCAGTCACACTATTCTCCTGGGGACAAAAGTTTTTTTTTCCCCCTTTTAAAAAAACCTTCGGTTTCCAAAGCACTACAGCTGTACGTCTCAGTAGTGCTGCTGAATGTTTTGAAGAATAAAGTTTCACAGTGGAATTAATTACACAACAATCGAGCTTCTTAACTAGCATAATCTTCTCATATAAGTTTGAATGCTGGATTCCAGACAGTTTACTATTTCTCTCCCCTCTCCGCCCCACAAGCAAAAGGAATCTAGATAGCAGTGAACCACCACACGAAGCATTTTAATCCAAAGTGATCTCAAAAAGCAACATTTCAAAGCCTTCCTTAACATTTCAAAACTTGAAATACTTCTGTGTATTAAAGTTATTTACTTGCTCGAGCAAAAGGGATAAAAATTAAAACTAAACAAGCCCAAGACTCCCAACTCTAGCAAGATGTTCATTTAAGACTCAGTTTCATATATTATTCCTAAACTGGGTTAGAAAAGTAATGTGATTTTTTTTAATTAAATAAACAACACACCAAAACAGAAATATGCTCCGTCTAATCTCTTGCTACTCCTACCTTTAGGACACATAAACCTGATTAAGTCCTTTCCTCTGAGTCTCGCTGGCTCCAGGTCTGTTACATCGGTGGAAAAAAAGCAGACTAAGAGAGACAGATGCAAAGTGGAGATGATGTTAGAGAGGAATAAGATACCTTCTCCACCACAGATCCGCACACACTAACTCCCTGTCTGTGTGTTAGAATAAAAGGCTGAGGGATGGCAGGCTGTCAGCTGCTCTGACATCATGTTCAGATGGAAATGCTACCTCCAGCTGTGCTCCTTTTAATGCCATATGCTACTCCTCTACACTCCTGCCACCAGCTTTTTCTTAGGAGAACTTTTCTCTTCTGTTAGTATAAACAAAATACTTCAAAGTCTCCCTTTTTTTCCAAACTTTCTAACAGAAAGAAATGGAAAAACTCAGCATATGGAGTTCTACTGTATTTATGGAATAGCAACACTTCTGTCTTAAGTTGGTGGACTGGCTTGCATACTGACAGCACACTCAAGCCACCGTGCTATGCAGGAAATCCAGATTCACTTTTATTCAACTCCAACGTTTAGTTTCAAAGGCAGCTTAGGGGATATTTTTAAACCAACCCAATTGACATCTCCAGTCCCATTTCGACATTATTACGGTGCTTTCATTTTTTTTTTCTTTTCTGCCGAGATAATGGCATACGAGTCTCAGAATGCTGGAAGACAGTACAGGACTATTACTCCGGCCCGGTTCACCTTACGATTTCACTCTTATTTTAACTGTTTTGTCTCCTACTACCTTCTCGGTAAGATTTCTCACACCACCACTTCATGCAAATTTCAGCTCTCAGTACCAACAAGGTGAAACTGCACTTTTCTGAAATCCTGGAAAGAACTTCAGTTTGATGAGACAAATTAATAAACTGATACAACCTGCTACGGCCACTTAAAATGAGCGCTGCACCTGCATATCTGATCTGACCCTCCGCTCAGAAAAAAGCAGAACTTTGTCTTCCCCTTGATCTGTGTCCCATAACAATCTTTTTTTGGGTCACTCTGTAAGGTTTCACGATCACAGGAAAACCTTTCAGCTTTCAGTAAGGGGGGGGGCAGGTCTCCTAAGTTTGGGAACTTTTTAGCTCGACTTTGTGGGTCTTTCCTAATGGCTGATGAAATCATCACGTAACCCCAGGCTGGGCTGACCAGCGCCCTGCAAGGTGCTGCGACATCTGTGAATGTCAAACACATCTCCACAGCCTCTGGGGACGGTGAGGCGTAGAGAAGGCCCCAGGCGCGAGTGTTGCAGCCCTGGGGATCCCACTCCGTCCTCATCAGGAAGCCGCGGCAGAGTTACAGAGTTACAGAGGAACAAAACCAACGTCTCCGTCCAGTCCTCGCTTTGCCAAAGTCACAAACCGAACTTTCTCTAACTTCGCGGTGAATGACATAATGACGAACGCCTGTTCCAGGCGGCACTCTTCGGAGCTACATTCCTCCTCAGCCACACAACCTATTCTCCATAAATGCCCTCGCCCCATTCCAATATATCAGACATTAATCACCCCATTTACCCAGTGGGGTGGGGGGTGAGTGACAGTTTAATGAGTCCCAAGCACCGCAATGGGCCAGCGACTCCCACCCCACAAATCAACCCCTTCACAGTCTTGCTACCGCGGGGTCCAGAGAGGGTTTGCAAGGTTGGGTTTTTGTTTTTTTGTTTTTCCTAAGGGGTGGGGGGCGAGGGTTCGGAGTGGGGAAGAGCGGAGGGGGGAGATGCAAATCTCCCTGTCGTTCACCGCGCATAAAACACACGGGGAAAGAGGAAGGTTAAACCACAGGGAAGGAGGTGGAGGGCGGAGAGCCGGTGCAGCAGGAAAACACCTTAAACAGCAGACGAGAAAACAGACCCGGGTCACGGCAACAACAAAAGAAAAGTCGCAAGAAGCAGCCCGCGGGAGGAGGGTGGCTGCTACCGCTTCCCCGACGCCGCGGCGCGCGAGCCCCCGGGGCCTCCCGGCAACTGCACCAGCCCGGGAGGGGCCCCTCCCCCGCCGGCCCCCTCCCCCCGGGCGCCACTGCAGCTGCACCGGTCCCCGGAGCCGCGGCCGTCCCGGGCGCCGCTGCAGCTGCGGCGGCTCCCAAGCCCCCTCCCCCAGCCCGCCGCCCTCCGCACCCGGGAGGCGCCGCCGCAGCTGCACCGGCCGGGAGCCCGCCCCGCGCCGCAGCTGCACCGGCCGCGGGGCGGGAGGGGGGGCGGGCTGGGGGGGCGCGGCGCGGAGCCGGCGAGCCCGCACCCCGCCCGACCCCGCAGCTGCGGCGGCCCCGTCCCCGCGCCCGGCCTCCCGCAGCTGCGCCGCCCCCCGCCGCCCCAACCGCTCCAAGCACACAAACTAACTCCACTCGCGGGGGCGCCCCCGGCCGGGCCCGCCCTCCGCCCGCCCTGGCCCGCCGGCCGGGGCCGCACAGCTGGCGCCCCCCGCCCGCCAGGGGGGCCGGGCGCGGAGGGGACGCCGGGTCAGGGGCCGGGGCCGGCGCCGGGACTCACACGGAGCGGCCCTAAGTCACCGCGTCCCCGCCGCCGCCGCCGCCGCCGCCGCCGCCGCCGCGTCCTCCGCCTCCTCCTCCTCCTCCTCCCGGCCGCCGCCGCCGCCGCCGCCGCCGCCGGACTTGGTGGGCTTCCTCCTCCTCTTGCCCCCCTCCCTCCCGGCCCCCCCGCCCCCCAATCCCGGCTCCGTCGCCCGCTCCCCCCTGCCCCCTCCCTCCCTCCCACCCACCCCCGCTGGCAGCCGGAGGAGCGCGGCGGAGCGAAGAGGGCCCCACTCTCAACGGCTCCCCATGGCAGCAGCCCAGCGGCGGCCGCAGCCTGCCAGACACAGCGAGGGAGCGAGCGAGGGAGCGAGCGCGGAGCCGCCGGCCGGGGAAGGGGGGGCGGGGGACTGGGGGGGGCGGACGGGGGAGGGGGAGGGGAGGGGGCGGGAGGACGCACCACGCACGCACGCGGCGGCGCCGGCCAGATGTTCCCCCCTCCGGCCCAGCCTCGGCCCGCCCCTCTCCTCCCCCTGCCTCCCTCCCTCCGGGCGTTGGGCCTCTGCGATTGACCGTAAGCGGCTGGACCGGCGCTCCCCGCCCGCCCCCAGCGCCCAGTCTCCTCCAATGGGAGGGCGGCTTTGCAGGAGGGCGGAGGGAGTGGCGGGCAATCGTCGGACTGACAGGAGGGAGCAGCCAATGGGGGAGACGAGCCGGAGCTGCCGCTCGCGCGCGCCAATCGCGGACAGAAACTACCGGAGTGGGCGGGGCCCGGACGGGCGGGGGCCGGTCGCGAGGCGGCGCGGGGCGGAGTCCTCGGGCGCAGCGGCGGTGGCGGCAGCGGCGCCCCTCTGGGTGACTTGGCCGTGAGAAAGTGAAAGGAGCCCGCAGGCGGCGGCGACAGCTGCGCTGGGAGGGGCCTGTCTCCGGGCTCCGGGGCCTCGCGCGCCCTGGGGGTGCGGAGCGAGCCTTTCGGTGTGCACCGTGACCCCCCGAAATACACTTTTAAACGTAGGGGGCTGGGGCGCGCCGAGTTACGCAGGTATCCTCGGGAGGCAGGGCGCGCGGGGACACGGAGGACCGGAGCCGGCCCGAGGCGGCCCCTTCCGCAAGCCGGGCCGCGCCGTCGTCGCCCGCCCGAGCGCAGGGAGCGGGACCGAGCAGTGCTCGGGCTCCGTCCTGCCGCGCCGTGTCCCCAGGTGCACGTCGGGGCGCCGCGGCCGCGACCGGCTCGGAGAGGCCGGCCTTGGGCGTCGCTCTCCGACGGCTTGTGGCTTCGGGCGGCGCCCTCGCGTGCCCTGCGGACTCGCCCTGTTACAAGTACACCCTCCCGAGTGGCCAAATGTTAGAGAGCGGCGGCAGAATTGATAGTTGCGCAGCCGTAGCCGGGACCTTAATTGGTACGTATCAAGCCGCAGCGTCCAGCTACCGAGGGGGCCAGATGCTGGGACGGCAGCGTCGCGCCTGCGTCCCCGCGAGTGGACGCCCTGTGGGAGCCCTCCTCTAGGCCGTTCAGTGGGGCTCCGCACGGCCACGAAGCAGTGTGGAAACTTCTGTCCTCCGGAACCTGGAACTCTTGCTGAGGAAGGCAGGCAGCACTGGTAGAACTGAGTAGCAAGTTCAAAAACACAAGGAGAGTCCAGAATGTGAAATCGAAAATTGCACAGGGAGGAAGTTGGTACACGAGTACTTGTCGAGTGAAATGTGTTTATTCTTTGCTCACTGAAGCGGGACTGACAAGCCTGTTGCTAACCAACTTGCCAGGAGCCCTTTCAGCTGGGCAAAATGTGCTTTCACTTTGTTCCAGGTCAGACGGGTAAACTAAGTTGGAAGTATTGTGTGGACAAGTCAGGCATGTTGAATAACTAATGAAGTAAAAACAGGAGCACGCAACACTCTTGCAACTGAAGTACAGTTGTGCTGTCCTGTTAGAGACAGGAGTGATGTTCTCTGCCCTTTCCTCCACTTTTTCATGCGCCCTCAGGTCGGATCACGGAGGTCAAGGCCATCCTGTGATGACTAGTGTTTTAGCCCTCGAAGGGGACTGTTGTACGTGTGCTTTTGGTGAATTCTAGATCTTCTAGTCTGTGGGTAGAAGGCCCAATTTCAGTTTGACCTGTTTCCAGTTAGGGGAATTTGTAAATGTTCTCGATGGATGCAACATACTATTAAAAAGAAAAGAAAAAAAAAAAACGTGAGAAGGAGCACGTGCTTCGCCAACCAGTTCAGGAAGAAAAAAGGAGAAAGAAATGTTTGCATTCTCAAAGCTGTTCCTCACCTATGAAAAGTTAAAAATAAGGAAAGTAACATCTCTGGATGAAGAGACCTAAAATAATTGATAGTGTCAGGATACTAAATAATAAATTCATGAGAAAATGAGAGCAGATTCTCCACGAAACGCTTGGAAACTCCGTTCTGTGGCATACAGAGCAAAATCACAGCTGTAACAAAAGGTTTTACAGAATGTACCTACAGGGAGAATAACAGCCCCGGAGATGAGCCAGGGGTCGGACACGTTGATGCCTCAAAAGTTGTGAGCATTGTTTCCTAGATCTAGCAGTCTGCTCAAATTCATATTGAAAGCTGAGTAGCATAGCCAGAAAATATAGATTGAATGGATATTTAAGGAAGCAAGTATGTCGTCCCTCAATTATGTAAAAGATTTTATGAATTTATGAAAATGCTTGGAATATTCATACGTTGTCAGAATCAATAAAAACATTTCTGGAGTATTTATTGTGTTCAAGAGAGGCACTCTGATAGGATGTGGAAGACAACAAAAAAGCAACAAACAGGTTCTCTCCTTCCTGGGGTTTAAATTTGCTGGGAAGGAAATGGTGCGAATATATAAAAAATCTAAAACAGAGACTAAATAACAATATAATAAGACATGAGTGTCAGAGCTAAACATAATATTCAGTTGTTAAAACCATCTTATCCCTGGTCTCTGATGAGGTTGCATTTTCTCTGCCCCTTTTTTCACATTAAAAAATTTTTTTCACTCCCTGACTTTATTTGAAAAGGTCATAAACTTACTCTAAAAAATGATACTTTTAATCATCTCTGGAAAATCATCAGCATACAAATTGTAAATAAAACAAGACTGATGTCAGAGGTGTCATGACACAGAATAATTACTATTTTTACTGAGTGCCCATTGCAACCATGGAAAGCAGTAAGTCAGACCCAGAAAGCCTCCTCAGGTAAGCTCCTCAAAGTAAGATCTATTTACCTATACCCAACAGACTCAGCAAATTACCAAGATAAAAAGCTTCTTGACAGAGTTTGAAAGCCAATAATTTTTTTCACTCTCCCACAGTGAGGGGGAAAAAAAGTGCATAAAGTACAGTCTCTCAACTATTAGAACAATGTACCATTGCTTTCCTCCCCCCCCAAAAAAAAGTCCCAATCGTGTATAGTTAACAATCCATACTTTTCTGGGAGTCCTGAAATTAAAACCCACACAAGTCACTCTAACTGTTCGTGGTTAGATTTCTTGCCAGAGAACAAGTTTTATGTTTTAATGACACATGGATTTCAAACAGTAACAATTTAACACTATAAAATGTTGACGGACCAAATAAAATTTAATTTGATGGGCAACTCCATAAAATGAATGTCTGACTTTTAAATGAACCACAGGTCAAATCTCTGAAAAAAAATCAGTGCCTTGTTATACTTAGTGCAAAAGGTCATGTTGAAAAAGTTATCTATGCAATTAATTTTTCAATATTGACTTTCTATGAACTTCATGTATAACTGGGGTCTTTTAAAAAAAAAAAGGGCAGGGAGGCAAGCATTAATAATGAAAGACCAGATATTCTAAAGTGCCATATTTCACATATAATAACTATAAAATGTACAAAATGTGGGTAGAGGTTAACCCGATTTTAAATCTAGAGAGAAAAAAATATACTAAAATGAAACATGTGTTAAAGCTTCTATTAAGCCCAGACAATGTCATAGCACACATGAAATTCTCTTTACTTGTGTAGATTCTCTCTCTCTCTCTCTCTCTCTCATTCACTCTGGCTTTTAGAAATGAACAGGTTGCAGTGGCCTAAAGGTAGAAGGAGACACAGAAACACAGCTGAGACGATAGTAAAAAAAAAAAAAAAAAAAAGTAGATAAACAAACTAGAACACACAGTACAATAATGGCATGAACAGGGAACATATTTCCCAAAGCTCAGTTTTTAGTTCTGCAAAACATGTTCTATACCAAACCACTCCCCGGGTTATAAATCCTGTAATGCTTGAATCTATTTATTAAACCCCTCAACTATGATAAGCCATAAATAAGAGGTAATTCATCATGATTCTCAGCCCTGAAGACAGAAATCGTGTTATCATACACTCTTGAGGAAGGAGCCTTAGCAGATTTATACAAGGGCACTGGGGGATACACTACACCCCCTATGCTAAAATCGGAAAGAGGCTCCACGAGAAATTCAAACCTGTTTGAGGGTTAAGGGGAGAAGAGGAGCACCAGAGACAGTCTTCCCAGAACTGTTTTTCCTGTGGAGCTACTTTTCAGTTGCTTGCTAGAAATCAGTGCGTTGACGTGACCATCACAAATCCAGAGACAGCGTAATGGGTGGAGGCTGATAGTTTGGCTTGGTTAGCATCCGGGCTGGCCACCCACACCTCTATTCTCTCCGTCTCTCTCTCTCCCTCACCCCCACCCCGACTCTTTTCCTAAACAAAATAAATTGGTATAGACAAGTCTACTACCCTTGGAAAATCACACAGAAACTCCCAACATCCAGATGTTGGAATTGTCCTGTTACTGTGGAGGCTGCATTAATTTGGATAAGGAAAAGATGCATTCATTTCATCCGGGGAGGCTTTTGGACTTAATTTTTAAAAATTAATCTGATGAAGGCTCTAACTTTTCCAGACGAATAGACTCTATAACAGAAAGATTTGATAGGAACCTAAGATATTTATGCCCCATTTTTTAATAGTGTAAATTTTTGAGTTTTGTTTGTTCTAAAATCTGCTAAAATATATAGTCAATGTGGGTAGTGTGTTTTGTTCAGCATGAAAGAATAAAAGTTCCAGATCTGTAAATGCTAATATTCTTAATTATATTCAGTTGCTTAAATGGGGGCTTGTAGAAATTTAGTGCAAAATGGACTCAGCTAGAAAAACTGAAGGGAACTAGAGAGATCTCCAGTAGGTTCCGATGCTGTACCCCTACTATGTGTCAAGTATTGTGCTTCTGACCGAAAGAAACCTCTGCCTGTCCACATCCCAATGCAGGGAGAAGTTTTTCCTTCCTTTTATGTTCATTCCAGCCTCCAATGCAGTACTTTCTTGGACTTTAAATGGGCAGAAAGGAAAATGACACATCCCCAAATTATTAACTGAGAACTTACAATGCATTATAGAAATATGGAACTGCATTTCATGGTTCTTGTAAAATTTCCACCCTGTGCTAGGTGCCCGCGATGCATAAGATCATCCCTCCGTTCAGATCTTCATTATGTATAAATGTCATTGTGAACACACTGGACAAAGACAACATTGCACTTTTCGTTCAGTGGCTAATAAATGCATACCAATCCTAACTATTGTAATAATATAAAATCATCTTAATCAAAAGCTTTTCTTATACAGAAATTCTATACATTTAATGCAAAAGTCTTGATACATACCAAATTCAAACTATTCCTGGTAATAAGAGCAGACAGAAGGTAAAATCTCACTCCAGAAATTTACTTTGCCCTTAGCGCTAACATGCAACTCAGGAAGTTACTTGCCTCACAAAGAACTAGCATTTATGCTTAAGACTAAAATGATTATTTTTAAAGTACTCATTTTACAATGCAAATGTGTATCTAAATTAAACTCAGCAAAAATAAGCATTTTAAATTGAAGCTGCAGTAATGACTTTATGGGAGACAATAGGAAAAGTGGCTCTTGAACGTGAACTCAGAGAAAACAGATTTCGAATGTCTTCTATGTGTCTTGAAGCTTTCTTTGCTCTCTGGCTCTGTACCTTATATTGATTGGCACATGTTTAATTGAGAACCCGTTGCCCTGAAGTTATTTTACAAAATTGAGACTACAACAAGGTCACAGCAAAAAAAAAAAAAAATTATATATATATATATATATATATATATGGGGGGTGTGCTGTGAGTCAAAAAAAAACCCAAAAGACAAGAAACTGACAACCGGTCCACATTGCCAAGCCATGCCTTAGCACTTGGGATACGGGACAGGTGCAGGAACACAGGCTTCGAAGCAAGAGTCTTGGTAACAAAGACATGTACACAGTAGAGCATTTGAGACAGGAACACGTGACAGAGAAGAGCAACATAGGGGAGAAGAGCTTCATAGAGGAGGTGGGTAGGGCTGGAAAGAACAGTGAGAAACAAGATGGTGACTCTCTGGAAAGGTAGTTGAAGAGAGGGGGAGGGGAGGGGAGCTGAAAGGTCCTGGAGGGCAGTGGTCTGTGGTTAGAGGCCTTGGTTTGCGGATGTGTTGTCAGTGGAGGTGGTTCCGGCAGCAGCAAGATAAGTAAATACGCAGAGAGGTCGATATCCCTTCCTGGCTCTGCTGATCCTATGCCACTGTTTTTTTTCAACTTACTCTCTGTCCTTATCTTGCTCTTTGTCCTTAAAAATGCTTTAAGAAGTAGGGGCACCTGGGTGGCTCAGTGGGTTAAAGCCTCTACCTTTGGCTCAGGTCATTGTCCCAGAGTCCTGGGATCGAGCCCCACATCAAGCCCCACATCGGGCTCTCTGCTCAGCAGGGAAACCTGCTTCCCCCTCTCTCTCTGTCTGCCTCTGCCTGCTTGTGACCTCTGTCAAATAAATAAAATCTTTTTTAAAAAAAGAAAGAAAGAACTAGCCCCAGGGTGCCTGGGTGGCTCAGTGGGTTAAGCCTCTGCCCTCTACTCTGGTCAGGATCTTAGGGTCACAAGATGGAGCCCCACATGCGGCTCTGTGCTCTGCGGAGAGCCTGCTACTGCCTCCCCACCCCCCATCGCCTACTTGTGATCTCTGTCAAATAAATAAAATTAAATTAAAAAAAGAAAGAAATAGCTAGCCCGGAGGTAAAGAGAATTAGAATATACTTGGTATCTAACCCTTCCTAGACCTTAAGTTGTCTCCATCAGGTGACTCCTGAGCGCACACGCGTGCCCAGGTCGCTAGTTGGGTTGCTCTTCTCTTCTGCTAAGGCCCGCTTGATAGGCTCCTTCTTCACATAGAGTCAGAGCCTCAGAGCACTGAGATGGGCTTAGGCTGACCTCATGAAGAAATTGTGGGGCTGCATTGATATTTCGTTGAGGAATTTGAACTATTTATCAACCTAACTAATCACATTTTAGAAATTCATTCATTCAACCGTCACTAAACATCTAGTATGCATGAGGCCTGGCACTAGGCACATCAGCCTCCATATAAAACACCTGGCCGGGATCCTGACACGTGGATCAGCATCGTAGAGGTAGAAGACTGGGCTGCTGGAGCCGAGTGAACCCGGAAAATTCCCGTGATCTAAGAGAGTGACTCTATGTTTTGTTGACGATCTTCCTGGGTAGGATATAAGCTTCCTCATTTGGGAACCTTTTTTATGAACTTAACTGTACCCTTAGCACCCAGAATGGTGCTAGACACAGAATACGCAGGCAAGAAAGATCTATAAGCAGGGAGGGAGGAGGGAGGAAGGGAAAGATGGAGAGAAGTAACTTAGAATTTTATGTTTTTCCAGCTGGAGGGAATAGCACCGCTTTACCCGTACAACTGCTCCCTGCAAACTCAGGAAGAAGCGAGAAATGCGGCTGATGCTGTGGACTACCGGAAGGCTGTCCGTTCACTCTCTCGGAAGGACTCTGACCCAGTAGAGAAGTAAACCCAGATGGATGTGGTAGAGACTTGACTTCTGGTGGAACCGTCGCAATTCCCTAGCACGTGTAAAGAGTATTTCATCTTTAAGGCATTTTAGAAATGAGTTATTGCACAAAACCTCTTCTAGGCAGAAGATTTGTTGTTATTTTTGCGACTGGGAGAAGAATGTTTATATGGAATGGCTAAGTGGCTTGTTTAAGGCCCAAGATTGAGATCGGTGAGTTCCAGAACTAGTCATCGTTTCGTTAAGGCATTGTTCTTCAGATATTTGGGCCATTCTGAAACTATAAGCAAAACCTCCATTGTTTTTTAACAAATTAAAATCTGCCATGCCTTGAAAAAAATAGGACTTATCAGATCTTTTTTTAATTTTTTTATTAACATATAATGTATTATTAGCCCCAGGGGTACAGGTCTGTGAATGGCCAGGTTTACACACTTCACAGCACTCACCATAGCACATACCCTCCCCAGTGTCCATATCAGATCTTTATTCTTAAGGGCAAAGCCCATGATCTCAACTGAACCACACAGACAAGCTAGATAGAATGAAAGGAATCATTTCCGACTTTTCAAATGTAGCTTCCACTGAAGACATATGCCATTGGTGGATATAAATGAAGGAGCCTCCCTGCAAGAGATGTTTTCCCCTCCTGGAGATCCTACTAAGACAGTAGGGTCCTTATGAGCAGTAAGTCTGATGCAGAGGAATCTATGAAACTGTAAAAATGGGTGCATCCTGTCACTATGAAATATGAAAAATTAGATTTTCATTTGCATGGTTTGCTGGGTTTTATTTGGCAGATACAATAACACAGGCTACGCAGAGCCCATAAAACAAAGTGGGAACAGCAGCTCATTTGGTGGCAAAATGTAATGGTTATGGCTAAAGGGCTTCCATAATTTATCTCAAACCCTTATGCCTACACTTATTGTTGTTTAAATGAAAATCAAACTCTCATGGCCATAAGGAGGGATCTGGTCCGACATTTGATTGAGATCCTTTCTTCTCAAACAGCTTCTGAGATTAGCAATCTGTAACACTTAAAACAGCTACAGAAATATCCCAGAAGAAGCAACTTTACCTAAGCACACTCGTGCTTCATTTCTCCAATCTTGCTTCTCGCAACAACCCTATAACTCCTGCAGTGTGAGCGAGAGTGAGCACTCCCGGCCCTGTTCCTTGTTCTGACTCAGGATTCCTCCTTAGAACACTCCTCAGCCCTGGTTAAGAGGTAATGTTCAGCATTCAGATGATGTTCCATACAAGTAATACTTGGTCGGGGGGTGCCGAGAGGGCGCAATACGAAAGCAGAGCCGAAGCATGGGATAGTGGCGCAAACCATTTAAGTATGGTGTCTTTTAATATTATTAAAAGTATTTATTTTGTAGCATATATCTAAAAGTCAATATTTAAATTCATGATTTTTAATCACTTTATTCTCGTTATGTTGCAGAAGTAAAAACGTTGACTCTCAAATAGGAATTCTCAAGGCTGTGTGTTCTGCAGTGTTAGGGGTAGGTTTCTTTTTCTTTCTTTCTTTCTCTCTTTTTTAAAGATTCAGACTTATAGTTTGTTACAGAGAAGTCTGTACCATTTTATCAAATGTACATCTGGATAGGGTTTAAAAATATCAGTGATTATCACACCAATTTAGTGGGAATGGAACCATATGACAGGTGTATAAAATAACATTATAGTTTCATTTTCTGCAGATAATATATAATGTATATAATATTGATGTGTAAACATCTATTTTTATAATGTTGATGAAAATTCCATACCATTCAATGAGATAGAAGTGTTTTGTATGGCTGGGCTATTGTAACATTTGTAATTAAAGTAAGTCTTAAAAATGAAAGAATAAATTAACTCAATCATTTTTTAAATGACCAACAGACCGTCAACATGCAAGTTAAATGGATATGAAAATAAACGGAAAACATATGGCCTAAATTTTACCAACCATGAGCAAGTAGTTAATTTTGAAACTGGGTTATCCCTTTTGGTCTTAGAAACTCTTCATTATTTTTAGGTAAATCAATATGCATATTAAAGTGATTAGCTCTAACTTTCCAAATTCAAAAAAGTTTCATGCCATGGAGGTTATTACTATAAAAATACATGAACCAATTTGGAGAGGGAAGACAATTTCTTAAGTTATTTTAAGCAACTTGTAAATGCAAGTAAATAATTCATTTCCAAATCCGGAGATAACTGACAGACTTCCTCTTGCTTTGGTAGTAAACCCACTGCATGTGCATGCGTGCGTGTGTGTGCGTGTGTGTGCACGCGAGTGTGCATGTGTGTGGGTGTGTGTGCAATCACTTTCATTGCAGAGTCCTCGAGTTTAACAGGAAATAATTACCGAGGGGGGAAAAAAACCAAGGAACATTAAAAAGCAAATAAAATATTATACATTTTCATTTCCAACGAAAATGAAATCTGTCCATTTTCCAACGAAAATGAATTACTGTCATGAATCATTCTGGCCTTGTGTGTTTGCTCTCCTCAGGAAGATGTTTCCAGACTAGGCCAACATACATCTTTGAGTCAGCTGATTTTGATGGCCTTCTGGTGGCTGCAGGGAAAATCTGGCAAGTGGAAAGGGAAAAAAAAATGGCAAACTAATACTGATTAAGAGACTTTCAGAAAGAAAGGGAAGAAAAGGGGCGCCTGGGTGGCTCAGTGGGTTAAAGACTCTGCCTTCGGCTCAGGTCCTGATCTCAGGGTCCTGGGATCCAGCCCCGCATCCGCATCCGGCTCTCTGCTGAGCAGAGAGCCTGCTTCCCTTCCTCTCTCTCTGCCTGCCCCTCTGCCTACTTGTGATCTCTGTCTGTCAAATGAATAAATAAAATCTTTTAAAGAAGTAAATAAATAAATAAGAAAGGGAAGAAAAGATCCAAAGAGCAGGGGAGTGGGAAAGAAGATGAATGCATGAAAACCAAATAAAATTAGGCAAAGTTTTAGGAATAAAATTATACAAGTTTTCCATCAATTTATTTTTCCCAGTATAGAATTTTTAAATTGGCAATAGTACGTGCTCATATTTTAATTTAAATCTCCCTTCGCTAGACTAAAAACAAGGCACCTAATGCCTTGTAAACATGAATATTCAGATTTTAGAATTTTAATAGCTTTGGGGGCCACACTATCATTTGGGGCTGCCACTCCACTAACAGATGTGTGGACTTCTGAAACCAGAGAGAAGCAAGTAAGGAAACAAACAAACAAAATTTTTTTTTCCTTTCAAAGACATTCTACTACGAAGGAGCATCACTTTCTGAACTGCCTGTTACCCAGGCAAGTAAGTAGTTGCTAGTGTGGCCAGAGTGAATATCCAGTTCCTATGATACGATCCCAAATGAGTGAATGGAGCCATTTCTGTGTTTCCCCCACGTCCTCGCTATGTGCCTTTAAACCTCACCTCCGTCACCAATAATTTTTAGGTTGGTTTTTTGTTGTTGTTGTTGTTGTTTTGGGTTTTTTTTTTGTTTTTTGTTTTTTTTTTACTTTTGGGTTCTTGAAGCATATTATTAGCGGTAGTGGTATTAGTATTGCGATCTCCTATAGTCCCTTTCACTCAAAATTACAATACAGGGGACTATGGCCAATGCTATGCAGATGGCCAAGTAGATAATAAAGGCTCAGTTCATGAATAATATCCACTCCGAAAGAGGACAAAAGCAACAGGAAAAAAGAGCCCAAATTGGACAAAATGTGCATGCTATATTTAAAAAAAAACACACACGCGATCATTGTCAGAGATCATTAAGGGTGCCCTGTAGTTTTAATGATACGCCAGTGGCACCAATTTGATGTGACTGTTTGCTCTTATAGTCAATAAAAAAAGTCATAACTGCCATCAAATTTAAATTTAATTTATTTTCTACACAGCCCTTTCTGTTTTCCTTGTTTTTTTTTTCTTTTATAACATTAACACTTTTTTTGTTAAAAAATGTGTGAAAGATTAATTTGTAGAATGAGGGGGTTGTGGGTGCACAGCGCAGGACAGATGGCGTGGGTGGGACATGGCAGTTTTCGTCTGAGGCATCATTTTGTTGTTGCTGTTGCAAATGAGCAAAATAAAGCTATGCGAGCCCGATCATCTCTTTGGGGGTCCCTCAGATAAGGTGTGTAGCTTTCCTTTATGTTGGTCCTGCTGCCCGGGGACGCAGGCGCCCCCTGCCCCCCATGGCCAGCCCGCTGGCCAGCGTTGTTAGTCCGAGAGCACTTGAATTTTAAAATTGCATTTATATAGAACTCCACCCAACTTTTGTATACAACAGCATGAAATATACTCTTTCTTGGTAAGCTGACGATTTTGAAATGAATTTATGATCTGTCCTCTCTGAGATCCTGTCTTGTAAACCCCAAGGCATGAAACTGTAGATGCAAAACGGAATGATTTTTTTTTTAAAGGAGGAGATTTGGGGGGGAGGGGGGCTGTACACCGGTCAGAAATTCTACTCACATTCAAGGGGAGGGAGATATGGTGCAGGTTTACATTCAAAGGTTCAATGTTTGCCTTGGAACAGCCCTCCTTTACACATAAGTACTGTAGGAGTTCACCATTGTAAAGGTTCTTAGCGAAGAAGAAAGCAATTACCAGAGAAAATCACTGTCATATGGCACACACAGACATCTGAGAAAAAGTGAAACTTTGAGAAGGAGGAAAAGGGGAATTCAGGACAGCATGTGGGAGGGAAGATTCGAGTTCTTTTTATGCACAAAGAGATCCATTAACAATATCTTTATCAGTTTCCTTCTTCCTTGTTAACCGAACCGACTCGCGGCGCCCAGAGTCTGTGAACGTGATCGCAAACAAATGCTTCGGGAGGAGGAGAGGGGAGGAAATAAGGGAGCATACGAAAATGGTTGGTGGTTGATTCACGGCAAGACGGAGCTGCCGGACAAAAAATCTCCACCAAACCTTTGCCCTCCAATGAGTGCTTCTTGTCACGGCAAGACGGCCCACGAAGGGATGTGAGCGGCCACGGAGTGAAACACGGAGTCAGAGCCGCCCGTCCTAAGGCAGCCACAGCCTCCAGCCCGAGGTCTTCGGATATCTGGTACTCGAGTCGCTTCAGATTGCCGTGCTATTTCCCAATTAGACTGTAGGCTTTCCCAGAGAGGGTTTGCTCCGTGCAAGGCAGGGTTCCGCCAGCGCACCCCGCTGGTGCACCAGCACTAGGCGGCCACGGATCTAGGGACGGCCCATCGTGGAGGCAGTGGCACCCGGGGGTGGTAGGCGTGGGTCTTGGTGGCACCCAGTTTGCAGGGGGCCTCAGGCTGCCACTAACTATGTAACTGGACCCAAGTCACTGTCCCGAGTCGTTGGGACCTTAGTCACCACCTCTGGGAAGACAGGGACAAGAGGAGTGTGTACCTTCATTACAGAACTGGTGGGGAATCGGAGAGTCGCCCTTGGGAGAGCACAGTCCTCTGGAAAGTGGTCCCGGGCAGGTAGTTGATTAAGCCCTCGTTTCTTGGACTTTGCAAGTACTTGATGCCCGAAGGCACACAAAACCCGAAATCTTTGGTATGAAACGTGTCAACTGTTTCCTTGGGGGCCACGTGGGCAAATACAGTGTTAGAATGTACAAGAGTGGATAAAGAATGAGGGAGAAGGGTATATACAATTTTAAAACCCAATAGACCATATTACATGGGAGGGGGGCATTATTGATGTCATGGGAAGTAGAGGGGAATCCTGTATATGAGTTATGCGTCTGGAAAATACAGCACACCGACAGGAAATGGCATAAGAAAGGTGTCTGCCACATGTCTCATCGACACAGCGCTATTTGGTATTTATTTGTTCTACCAGTTTCTCCATGGTTCCACGTGGTAGAATGCCTTGTAGAAATTGAGCATAGCGAGTTCTTACCATTCACTCAAACACACCGGCACACAAGCAGACTCAGAAGAGAGATGGGCTATCTATAAACCAAGACCACAGTTGCTGTGCTAACCTTACATACACTGAAGCCATTGTAGGGCCTGTTGTTTATACTCAGATGTGCCTGTAACTACTTATTTCTGTGTATCCTGATACACAACTCGGAAAGCATCTTTATTTTTCCCCTTGCTGTCTGACATAGTTCTGTTGATGCCCCTAACACTGGAGAAGAGTTAATTCACTGATTCTGAAGGAATTCAAATGGACTGAGACTAGAGTGGAAATGGGAAGCTACATGCATTTCATGCTTTTAATATAAACAAAAAGTTACATGTAAGTACACAGATGTGTGTCCAAAATTGCATTTTGTACAAGTCAGTGTTACCCTCACAATAAGAAGTTAGTTCTTAGCAAAAGTAGGAGAGGCTCCTGGAAGTCTATTCCTTTCTTCGTCAGTAATAAAACTCTCCATTTTTACTGGGTACCTCGCGGCTCAAAATAAATGTGCATTTCCCGCCTTCCTTTGCAACTAGGTATACCTAGACGATAAGTTTTGGACAATGAACTATAAGTGAAAATGTTCTGTGGAAGTTTATAGGAAGCCCTCCTTTTAAAAAAAATTGTTAAAATACCCTGTGATTCCTTTCTTCTTTATCCTTTTCTGCTGTCTGGGATATGGATGTGATGGCCGGAGCTTGGGCTGATATCATGGACCATGAGCATGAGAGCCACACAGTAGGGAGGTTGGAGAGGTGACGTAGAAGAAGCTTCTGAGTGTAATGATTTCCTAAAGTAACCATACCAGCCCAGCCTGCTTCTCAGCTTTGTTTCTATAGGAAAGAATCCTGTCTATCTTGTTTAATGCCTGGTCACTTAGACTTTCTTCACAGACAGTGAACAAAATCCCAACTCCTGCTTTATTTACCCCTTTCCCTAAAACATAGTGGACAGTGGGGGTTTATGTTGCCACCAAAGTCTGTACCTTTAAATGATGTACAATATCATGTACATATGCCAACATGACAAAGGCTCGATATAATTATCAGATTCTAATATACTTCCATATCTAGTATATGTAAAAAATACTAGGTTGGGGAAGTAATTAATGCTAGCTGTTAGAACCACCACCCCTGCTCCCAATGGCTTAATGAGAGGTGTACTTCTGACTTAAGAGTCTGATGTGGGCTGCTTGAGACAGAGGAAGAAGGCGGGAGCCTCTGTTCCACGCAGCTCTACAGAGATCAAGTCAATCTCAGCCCCTCAGAGGCTTGGCCATTTTCCATCTATGGCCGCCCACGCCTCAACAGAATAGAGAGAGTGTGTAGGATCATCCACGGGAGATTTTTCATGGTCCAGGCCTCCAGTGGCCTTTGACACTTCTGTCCACCCTCTGTCTGGCAGAACTCAGCCACATAGCCCCAAAACAATTGTGAGAGAGCCTGGGAAGTGTAGTTGCACCGTGTTCCAGGAAGAAGAGAAGGAATACAAACGCTGGTTCTCCCTTCCCTAAGAGATAAACAGAAAGCATAGTTTCCGGTATCCCTGTTTCTACCTCCTGTTCCAAAGGCCAAATTAAACAAGGACTTCTTGCTCAAGAAGACAGCTCATTGCGTGGCAAAATACTCTTTTTAAGTCATTTTCTAGGGAAACATCTAAGACCCTGAATGTTTCTGATCATGGAGGATGAGTTCTCTAAACAGGGTGACTTTAGTCACAGGCGCTGGCTAACTCCCCTACTTCTTTTCCGTAATATATTGTGTGTATATATTGAGATACTGAATGCCCTTAAATTATTTTATATAGTGTTCGTAGCAAAACATTATAGACTGGTTACGGTTTTAAAGGACCAAGTCCAACTGTTTTATTTTTACTTTACTTTTATAATCACTATCCACAAACTTTTCCTATAGTAGCCTTAGTTCGATATGCTTTACAATTTTTTATCCAATGAAACTCCAAAGTAATTTTATAGCCAGATCTTTTTGGTAGATAAGACAGAATTTTCCTCTAACATGAAGACGGTTTTTTTAAGTTTCTTTTTTCCAGTTTGTTGAGGTTTACTCAACAAATAAAAATTGTATATATTTAAGGTATAACAACATGATGTTTTCTTTTTTGTTTTTTTTTTTGTACCTTTTGACTCCCTTCACCCATTTCTCCCCCACCCCACCCCCACTACCCCTCACTCTGGCAAACTGCCATTCTGTTCTCTGTAGCTATGAGCTTGTTTGTTTCTTCCTTGGTTGGCTGGGGTTTTGTTTTGTTTTGTTTTTTTTAGCTTCCACATGTAAATGAAATCATACACTATTTGTCTTTCTCCGTCTGACTTTTTTCATTTAGCATGATGTCCTTGAGGTCCATCCATGTGGCAGTAAGTGCTAGGATTTTCTTCTTTTTTTGCCGACTACTTTTCTTTTCATTCCTACTATTGTTCTTTCTCCTTGTCCATGTGCTTGTACCGTGATGAAGCGTAATTCTCTAACATCTATGGATGACATTAAGAAACGTTCCCATAAGACTTATATTGCTGAGAAAAAAAAACAGTTTAAACTGTGTTCGAGCAGTGGTCTTGGAATACGCCAGAGAAGGTAACAATGGGTCATCAAGGCAGGTAGAGCTTTTCCAGTTTTTCCTTATACTTCTGTATTTTATAGGTTTTGTGCTTATGTGCTGACACTTGCAAGATATGAGATCATTTAGGATATTTTAAAGTTCTTAGACTCTCCAAAAACAACTGGGGGAGGGTAAGAGAAAGAAAGAGAGGTCGGAGATGAGGACAGATGTAGCTAAATATGTGAGTGGGTGGGTGGATGGATAAAGCTTTATTTTTCCCAAGAAAATCAATCATGATGGTTTTATTGAACCAGCATTTCCCTTGAATTCTAGGCGACGATCAAAGATAGCCCATTTGAATCCATTTGAGGAAACATGATTGAGATAAAGAATAACAGGGTCAAGAGGGCTCAAGTCTGAGATTCCATTTCAACCGAATTACTAGTTTGTAGCCTGCAACTAGGACACGTTATTGACCATCACTTTCTATCTTCAGAATCCTTCCTTCATTTGTAAAAGGAGTTTGCAACCTCCATTTTCAGGACTATCCAGAGGATGTTGTTACTGTTAACTATCACTTCCTTTCACAGTTTGGTTTTGAAGTTTAGCCATCTTTCAGACATTTGAGGCACCTGATAAGGTGGATGGTAAATTTTAGAGTGTTTGCCTATTTCTCACATGAAATTCAAAGCAAGTTTTAATGTTTTGGATTGCTCAGTTGAAATGTAAGGGTGAATTAAAAAATTACTGTATCAACAAAAGAAACCTGAAGTGTCGGTGTTCACATAGCCTAAAAGAGGAAAATAGAACATCATAGAACTTTTATTCTAAAAGAAGAAATTGTAAAACCAGGACAAATTTAAACTTGAAAATGGAAAGATGTCCAGTTGGTTTCTGTAGGTCTTAAGGAAGCCCCAATTTAGGATGATTGGGTTTAAGTTTACTTGGGCCACATGTTAGGATCACTTGTTAAACATCTAACAAGTCTGGCACACGGTGGGTCTCAAATAGCTTTTGAACGAAGGTATGGGAGTGACCAGGACCCGAGAGGAGTGGGAGAAGAGGAAGGTGAATAAATAGGGGAACAAGAGTTGAAATGGTCTTCACCTTCAGGGAGGAACAAGAGGATACCCAAGGGGGTCAGGTCCTGCAGCCCCAGCAGGAAACAGCCGTGGACAAATGGGACCCCAGCATCTCTAATGACAATGTGATGGATAAGGTTCCCACTCTGTGTGCAGTGACTATTCCCATTCTTACCTGCTACGAAGAAATCACCAAGCACCTGCCAGAGCTTTGTGGCTTAGACTAGGAGAGATTTTTCAGCTCTCTGACCACGGCTCTGAGGTTTGGGAAAACCTTCAGGAATTCTCTGGTGTTCTCAGTGCCTTTTAGGGTGGAGCCAGAAGGGGGCGAATTCCTTGGCTCCCCCAAATCTTCCTCCACGCATTCAGGCTTGCAGGTCTGATCACCGACAATGGTCACGACTTCAGGAAGGTTAAGTGTTCATTTGAGTTGCCTGGGGATTTTTCATAAACTGCTGTTGCCGGGTCCCACCTCAGCCTTAGGAAGCCAAATCTCCAAGGGGAGGGTCAGGACATGGAAGCTGGGGATGTGTGTCTTAAAAGCCTCCCTGTTGAATCTGTCACTTGTCAGAGATTGAGAAACACCTCACGTCTGCAGGTGGATGAAACAGAGCATTAACTGGGGCTTCGAATGCAATTGTCACCCCATTTGGTCACCGGCTGGATAGAAAAGGACGGGATTGCGTCCTGGCACGGAAAGGATGGCATGATCCCTGCAGTCTCCGTCCCCACCTCTAGGGGGCAGGGTACAGTCTGGGCATCTTTACGATCCAACTGACTTGGAACTCCTAACCATTTGGACTGCGTTCCTGTGAACATACGACACTAGAAACAAGAAAGACTGAGTAAGTGCAGGTGGACTGCGAGCAATTAGAAAATCATAACCGACAGTCTGGACACTCATTTCATACCATTAAAAGAATCAATGCATCTCTTAGTAAATAAGAGGCTAGAGCACGAGGACATATGATTAATGTGTTTTTTTCAATTAGAAAATCCAGAAAGTAGATTATAACCAGTTAAGAACAATCTGGTCTACAACCAAAGACACGTGCGAATAAGAGGCCAAAGTCAAAATATTGGATTGTAATTATGAGGCTATCAAGTAATGAAAAAATGGGATCATTCCCTTCCTCGTTTTTCAGGCTTCTCTTATTATTGCCAGCGCTTTAATAAATTGCAGAGAGAAGGAAAAATAAGACTAGTTGAGATTAATATTGTGTGGTGCTTTTTAGCTGGCCTGCTGTCTCTTTGAAATACCGATTTCCACCCATTCCAAGCCTTCTGATAGCGAGCGGTTAAACTTGAATGAACACGGTCTTCTCGTCCAATGTGCCTCATCCTCAGAACCAGAATGGAGTGTGCTTTTCTTCCCCTTCGATAGTTTATAAACAGTCCATCTAAAACTGCCCATTGCCTTTTTGAACATACTCAGCTGGTTACTGAAAACTCACACCCCCTCAAACCTCCGGGCCTTTCTGCATCGAAATGAAACTCTTTGCACTTAAATGTATATGGCAGGAAAAATCACCAAATGCTAATATTCAAACCCCAAGGGGGCAGCCTGCACACAGATGAAAATATGACCGTGCACGTACACAGTTCTGTTGCCTGACAGGGGGCCTAGAGGAGAAAACCAAAGCCTGCAGCAAAGATTTCACTCCGAGAAGTACAGAACCCAGGACTCGGGGGTACGCACACTCCAAAGAATCTGCAGAAATCCTAACATTGTTTCAAACCTCACCATAAGATCAGCAGGGCAGAAACCACAACACATTTTTTAAAATTCCCATTTACTTAATAATACATGTCGCCAACTTTGCAGTCAGATGTCAAGGAAGCAGGCAAAACAAGTTATTTTTAGGAGTCCAGCCAAGGGCCATTTGCTCATTCATGAGTGGGTTCTAAAAAGGCCAAGAGCCAGAATGTCAGGACAGGCCATTATCTGGGCAGTGGCCGCAGGGCCAAACCGCCTCACAAGGGGAGTGCCATCGACCGCACAGGAAAACGAGATAAGAGACAACGTGTGGTTAATACAGACCCATTACTGTTATGAGAAAAACAACCATGAGCATGAATGCTGGTGGGGGTCAGAGCATTTCATATCGAAGGAACGGCTCACGGTAGACTAGGCCGAGGGGTCTAACATGCAAAATGTATCTGAAGGCTAACAGGCTTCTTCGGAAAGATAT
>RCUC01160116.1:0-24528 GCA_003697995.1 Taxidea taxus jeffersonii | reverse complement strand
GAGCTGCCTCTGCTGGGGGGACTTTGGCACACTTCCTGCCCCTGCCACTCCCGCTGGTGGCCGGGCCATTCCCTGCCCCTCTGCATCACTGATGGTGGTTCACACACGCTCCTGCTCATACAGGTTCAGCTCAGAACAAGGGCCTCTTAGATGACTAACGCCATGGGCCTCATGATGATTCGTCTGCTTGGGGCCCCTCATGTAGACAGACTTGCCTAGGTCAGGCAGCCACACTTGGGGAAAGCAGGGTGTACTCTGCAAGGTGGGAGAATTGACCTGGGGAACCCGTGAGAGCATGGCATGGCCCACGGTGACCATCTGCACTGTAAGTCTCAACCATGGGACCGAGAGTGAGCGGTGTCACAGCAGGGCCGTGACCCACCATCCCTGGCTTTCCAGGTCTGTTTGTGTGCTCTCATTCTTCACTGCTGCTGCTGCTTGCTGGCCGCTGGCGGGACCAGGCTGCCTCCCCTTCTATAGCTCGTCGTGCCTTCCTCGCCCCCACAGATCTAGGTGAACAGCTACCCTGGCAGGATCCTCACAGTCTCCCAACATTAGCACTTTGCTTTTGGGAGAAGGCATCTTTGAGAAACCAATCTCCATTCTGTGCTGTAAATGGATCATTTTTCAAAATGACAAAGTCTAAGTGAAAGTCAGACTCTAGCACGTGGCACACTGTTGCCCGGAACCCTTTGCCCAGAAAGACACAGGAAGGCTCACCTGTCACTCCTGAGTATGCCCGCCCTCGACAGTGCCCTTGGGTTTGGAGCCTGAGTGTCCATGAAAGGCCCCATTTGGGAGAAGACATCCTGTCCTCCAGGCAGAGGGAGGGAAGTCTGGGGAGGTATGGTGAGTGAATGACCATGGGGACCATCCGTACAAAGTGCACCTCCCCTGACAAGCTGTGCGGTCCTGAAGGCTCCCGTGTCACGCGGGGGCCTCCCATCCACCCCTCCATATAGTACCACGGCGTGTGGAGGGCAGGTGGGGGCCCTAGTGGTCAGAGCCCTCTGGCGCTCTCACCTTCAGGCGCAGGGGCAGGTCCTCGGGGCTCCTGCCCGCCAGCTCATCGTCATCATCGTCCTGCAGGAACAGGTTGGCAGGAATGATGCCCTTGGCATACTTCTTGGTGATCTCCACAAAGTCGTCCAGCGCTATGTAGCTCTTAGCTGGGCCAAAGAGAGAGGGGCACAGGGTCACCCCATGCAGCCATGCCAGGCAGCGAAGGTGGCTGGGACCCAGTGGAGAGGGAAGCCAAGCAGGCTCGGGAGCAAGTGGCTCTCTGTCTGGGACAGGCCGGTGGGCAAGGACAGCTGGCAGGGAGAAGAGAGGTGGGACGGCCTTCATTCTACCTCTTCTCCTTGGTGACACGCTGTCCCTCCCCTGAACTTCCCTCTCCTCAGCTCTCAAGCCCAGGATCTGCCTGAGCAGACCTGGCAGCCACCTTCCTGCCTGGTCCTTCAGCCCTGGCTTCTCACAGTCTTGCTGATGGCTGCCCTACAGCCCTGCCACTTACCAACCCCTCCACTCAGTATGCAGCCACTAAGGGCCGACCACATGCCAGGCACCTGGCCCTAGCACTGGCAATGCCTGGGATCTGTGCACAAACCCAGCGTGTGCCCCAGGCTAGGCTCCTGGGCTAGTGGGGTCATGCTCAACAAGTCCAGATGAGGCCGGCTGCTTGCCACGGTCATGTCCATGTCAAGACTGTCCTCCAGGCAGAGGGCAGCTGGGGAGACACGGTGAGCAAATTAACACAGCAGTCACATCATAAGCAGGCTGCCAGCTGCGGGGCCATCACTCACCACCGTGTTGCTGGGGCCGCCCATGCAGGGGCTGTGTTCTGGGCACTGGGGAAACTGGGACCAAAGCTGATCGCCGGAAGAAGTCAGTAAGCAGCAGCAAGAGCAAGGGAACCGTGTCAGGAATGAGGCGAGCACCCCGGGAGAGGGTGGGATGCAGATGAGGGGCTGTGTGCTAACACGGCGGGCTGGAAAGCGTCCAGGGCTGCAACCGGGCCACAGGCCACTATGAGATGGGGCAGCCTGGGGTGGGGCTCGCACAGATGGCAGTAGCAGGTGGACATGTGTGGCTTGAGCTGATGTGAGAGAGTTGGTGGAGAAGACAGGGCCTAGTGGCCTGGGCTGGGCTGTGCATCTGGTGTCATGGGTGGCCTAACACCATGAGACTGGCCGCCAAGGCCTGCAGTGTGGACACAGCAGCGTCTGAGGATGGGTCACTGGTGCCTTGGACAGAGCCATTCTGGTGGGATGATGAGGGGGTGGGGAGGGGAGCCAGGACGGTGACCCCTCCAGTTTTGTCAGCAAGGGGAACAAAGAAACAGGGTGGCTGCTATGGGAGTGGGGGGTCCAGAGAGGGTCTCATACCTTTTTTCCTGAGGTGAGAGGAATAAGCCCACATTCACAGGCTTTTGGGAATGTCCCGGTGGGGAGGGTCTGGGAGCCTGCACCTGAGGGGAGGCTGGCCTGGCTGGCTGACAGCTGGGTGGGGACTCCTGGATGGTACCATTCACACCCGCCACGGAGGCCTGGAGAGGCCACATCTCTGTCCAGCTCTCACCTCCGGGGGGCCTCAGACCCATCCCTCTGAGCCCAGAGCATGTGGTCTTCCCCCGGACCCCAGGACTTTCTAGCAGTTACCATGTGCACAGGGAAGTTCTGAGCAGTTAACCGTAAGGGGACTAGGGCAGAGAAGGCGTTGCTGAGCCTCCTCAGGAGGCACCAGCCCTCCTCGACTTCTGCCCAGAGGCATCTCTCAACCCAAATACAGTCGGATCCTCAGCACCTCTGTACTTAAAACCCATCTAGAACCTTGGATTCCTCTGGCATCCACCAGCCACAGGTATCTCTCCATGTCAGTGTCCTACACCGCTTTATATCCTCCGAACAGAGCAAGAAAGTAAGTCTGTGCCTCCCAACGTGCCCG
Source organism: Taxidea taxus jeffersonii (assembly GCA_003697995.1). Classification (NCBI taxonomy): domain Eukaryota; kingdom Metazoa; phylum Chordata; class Mammalia; order Carnivora; family Mustelidae; genus Taxidea; species Taxidea taxus. The sequence goes on along the minus strand of RCUC01160116.1, from coordinate 21,582 downwards.
AGGCCCTGGGAAAGCCAGACTCAGGATTCAGGGCGTCACCAGAGCTCCAACGATACTTCACGGACAGACTGCTCACCAGCCTGGTGGGAAGGGGTGTGTGCCCCTCTAATCTGCCCCTCACTGTGCACAAGGGGAAACTGAGCCCCAGAGAGGAAAACCAGGCCTGCCTGAGGTCACGAGGAGGGTGGCAGAGTTGGGGGAGGAGCTGGGCCACCTGTCTGCACAGAGCAGCCCCTTGGTCCCTCCTGCTGCCTCCTCGGTGACCAAAACCAAGAGTCTGTCCACGCAGCTGGGCAGCTGCACATGGTTTGAGGACCTCTCCTAATTGGATGCCCCAAAGGCACCCAGTTCTGCATGTACCCTGGCTCTGCTTTCCTCACCTTCCCACAGCCTGTGCTCTGGGGAGTCCCCACACTCCCTGTTGGGTGCCCCCTCACCGGGCCTTTGTGTGCAGTTCCCTCCCCTTGCCCTTCAGGGGCTGACTGCCTCCTCACCCTTGCTGACCTGCTCAGGCATGTGGATGCACTCCCACACCACCCGTCTCTGTCCTGTGAGGACTGTCCTACTGTCCTCTGTCCTGTGTCTGTTTTCCCTCATACCGTGAGCTTCTGCTGGGCAGGCTCCAGATCCCACTGCCCAGAACACCGACAGCCCCAGGCCCAGACTTTGCAGCAAGGAGTGGACGTGGTGCCCAGGCTTGGCCAATGGGGGTCATGGGTGCAGGACGGGAGGCTATACTCACATTCGCTGCTAACCAAGCGCTCCAGCACCCGCCTCTGCTTCTGTAGGGACTTGGGGACTGGGCCTGGCTGTGCCCCTCCATCTGTAGAGGACAGAGCAGAGAGAGAATCAAAGCAGGCTGTTCATGCATGCTCTGCAGCACTCTAGAAACTGGTACGTGTGCTCATGGGGCATCCCTCAACTCTGGGGACCACAGGGCCTGGAGCCGCCACACAGCCTCTGATGGGGACAGCAACAGCCACCTCTCGGCCCCCGCTGGGCACAGCTCTCCCCTCTATCAATGCAGCCAGGGCAACAGACACGCCAGTTTCTGATCAGCACAACTTATCCCCAGACATCTCTGCTGGCATTGTCCCTTGGCCGGATTTTCCCCTGGGAAAGACTGAGCTCTCTGGGGGCCAGGTCTTCCCTGTCTTCCCAGCCCTGGTGCTGGAAGGGGCTTCACACGAGTCTGTTCACAGCTGAGTGCTGAGCCCAGACTGAAATATCCTGCCCTCTTTGTCAATATCTACCCCTGCTGCACCCCCAATCCGGCGAGCATTCAAGTCTTCCAGCAAGTGTGCCTTTGCGGGGTCAGGTCAGGCAGGAGTGAGGCAACACGAGGGAAGAGGCGCTGTGACCCAGAGAGACCGAGGGCCATGGAAGTGGCCTGGTTTGGGGGGCAGCAAGTGGGGGCTGCTCTGTGTCACTGCAGGGGCTCTGGGGCTCCCCAGGGGCGGCCCTGAGCTCACCATATCAAGCATGGCTCCCCAGGGTGCTGCCCTCTGAGACCCAGGCCTCATGGACACCTCTGCTGGCCCAGCATGTAGTCTTCCCAGCCCCAGCCCAGAGAGCAGACTAGTGCCTGGAGGCTCTAGTCGGCAGGGGTCCTACCAGGAAACTCCAGGAGAAGGGCACGTTGCCTACCCCACAGCCTTTGCTGCTCTGCTGTGTTGGCAGGGGTCCCCAGCCCTGGTGGACCTTAGAGGGCCGGGCGTAGGCCTGGCAGAAATCACACCTGAACAGGTGGAAGCAGGTGCTCCTCCAGTAACAGGGAGGAAAGTGAGATCGGCCCTGGGGGATGGAGAGGCCGCACCCAGTTGGGGACGCCCATTCTTCTGCCCCATCTGTCCTTTAGGCTGGCTGTGACTCAGAGGGCTGCGGAGGCCGGTGATGAGGCCTGCCTCAGGGAGGCCGTCTGAGCCACACAGTCAGCTCAGTGCTCCTGGAACCTCAGGGACTCAGGGACCCAGGTCCCTACCGCATCTGTGTTACTCTTCCCTGGCTCTGTCCCCTCAGGAGGAGCAGGACACCCTGAGAATGACAAGAACTGTGGCTCTGCCAGTGGACTACACCAGAGCTCAGGCAGGGCTTGGGAAGGGGACCCCAAGAACAGGATAACACCCCAGGAGGGACCCTCCCTGGACCTAAACCCACAACAAGGTCCCTGGGAGCCCCCAGTGAGCTCCTAGAGTCTCTGCAGGGCTCCCAAAGGGAAGACCCCCAGAACTCCCCCAGAGAAGCCCACGAGCTCCCTGGGCTTGCCCCGGGGCCTGAAAGGCTCACATACCGTGCTCATTGACCTGACCGACGTTCTCCAGCAGCTCTGACACAGCCACCTGCTTCTTTTTCTTGGGGTTGAGCTTCCAGTACATGACTAGGGCCGCCTTGCGCACAGCCCGCTCCAGGTCTGTCTCGGAGGATAGCTGCTTCACCTCTTGCTCATTCTCAGAAGTGATGCCTACGAGACAAGAGGCATTGCTGGTTTTGTCCTGCCTGCCTGGGCGCCGCTGGTGATGCTCCGAGCGCTGACCAGCTCTGCCTGTGGGGGCCTGGGAGGGGACTCACACGAGATGCTGTGCAGGCTCCTCGAGTCATCAGGGCAGGAAGAGACATCTGCCCCAAAACGACATCTGGCCAAAGACCCTGCCAGGACCCACACTCCAGATCGGAGCTCAGCCTGGTCCTTCAGTGGACCCTCCCTGGGGTGACCCTGTGGGCGAGCACATGCCAGGCCCTTGCCATGCTCCTGGTAGGTCTCCCCCGGCGAACCCCCAGCAGGTGTGTGCTAGACCTTCTTGTGCTCCTGGCCCACTTCCCTGTCCGATTTCCTCCTCACCAGCACCCTCAGGAGTAGGCACGGCTCTCCTCATTTATAGATAGATAAGCCGAGGCACAGGGGCATCCTGGCTAGCCCCAGGCCGGGGAGTCAGAGACAGGCAGAGCAGCAGTGAACCACGGGAGTCGGAGATAGGTAACCATGGTTATCAACCTTGGTGCTGCCCTTCCTGAGGCGGCCGGGAAATCCGGTCCCCATACCACCAGCCCTTTCCCAGGGAGATGGGCACAGGTTTCACAGGCTGGCCTATGGCCATCTTTCTCCCTTCAACCCCAACTGTCAGGGTCATCAGTACCCCCCTGCAATGGGAAGTAAGACATGAAATGGGGGGACAGAATTTTTTTCTCCTTCTAAACATCTTCCAAATTTTCCACCTGAGCACACATTTCTCTCAAGATCAGGAAGCACTCGGTGTGAAAAAGTGTGTGTGGGGGGGTGCGGGGCACATAGGGTCCCCCATGGCCCTCTGCAGCACATGTCCTCAGGCCTGGTCCTGACCAGGCTCCTTCCTGGCCTCTAGGAACTGCTGGGTGTGGGTACACTGACTTGCCCCAGCTGGCACAAGGCCCTTCCTCCCACTCCGCAATGGGAGGGTGGGCTGGTGAGAGATCCTGGCGGACAGAAAGCCTCGATTCTGTGTTTCCAAAGGCATCAGTCCCATTTCCAAAAAAAAGAAGATTCTATATAATACATAACTCTTAAAAACATTCTGATACAAAACCAGAAAAAAACGCTCAAAACTACAGAGCATGTCTCTTTGTTTTCTATACATTCCAAGCTTTATATAATAACCATAAAACACATCCACCATCTGGAAAAATCATTAAAAATTCCTTTATGACAGACGCCACACGCTTCCATTTTTCTCTGAGGTTTGAAACTTCCAGAACCACACTGCTCCACGGCCCCAGGATAATGGAGTAAGTGACGGTGTCTCACTGGTCCCCACATCCCCACACCCGTTTGCTTCCTGGCAGCGAATGCACCTGAGCAGGTCTTCACTGGCCTATGATCCCCCAGCCATTCAGCCCAGACTGGATGCAAAGTCAGCCCCATAAGTTCCATCCTGACCTCGGGCCACTGTCACATCATCCTACTGTACCCTGCTGAAGATGACCGTCTGTAGGCTCTACAATGCACTCCTCAATCTGGATTAGAACCCAGAAGGGATCTACCGACAGACCAACACAGACTAAAGAGGATGACAGCGGCTTTGCCGGCTAAACATCCTATGTCATGCTCCGGAAACAACGTCTTTGGAACAAAACCACCAGCGGAACAGAATTCACACCTGCCAATTTAGCAAGCAGTGCACATCCCTCAGGGGCTGTGCCTGCCCTGAGCCTCCCTTGGACCCACCTTTCCTGTCCGCCAGGCACCGACGAAGAAGCTTGACGGCCTCACGCCGGCCCTGCTTCGCGGCGAGGATCAGCCAGCCCACGGCGGTGCAGTTGTTTAGCTCCTCATCCGCGTCACCGGCGAGCTGCAGGTAGTGTTTCCCCACCTGCAGTGAGAACCTGGTCAAGCCACGTTCCACGGCACCCGCCGCGTGCTGCACCGGGGCTCCTGCTCTGCATCCTGATCCTGACCTGCTCCCCCGAGCTGGGCAAGCTGGGGCTTCCTGACCCTCTCCTGCCCCATGCTCCTGGCCAGCCCACCTCCCCCACCCTGCTCGCCCAGGCCAGGAAGACAGGGGGAGGGATTGGGGCCCCCGGGGCGTCTGCCCCCAGTGGGGCCTGTGGGACCCTCAGGGCCCTTGATCTTCAGAAGACTGTGGGGAGGGTGTGGGCCCCCCTTCACAGATGAGAGGACGGGGCACTGAGGGCAGACAGGAAGGAGGGAAGGCATCCCAGAGGAGGGGGGGCCAAAATGGGTTGTGAGCTGGACGTGGGCGAGAACACGGGATCTGCAGAGGGTGGTGGGAGGCAAATGACACAGTGAACATGGGAACACAACAAATAGGGGCCCAGCATCCCTGCTCCCCGTTCACACAGCACCGGCTTCCCCCAGGGCCACTGTGCAGGGCCTGTGGCTTCCCACCGACACGTGGTCCTCACCTCTGTCTGTGCCTTGGGGTCCCCTGCTTTGGCTTTCTCCAGAACTTCTTCAAAGGGCACTTCCACATCTCCCCTCATGGGCCCTTTCACATAGGAGAAAAGCACACAGAATGTCACGAGGCTGGTCCCTGTTGCCTGTCTGGGAGTGGAGGGGACTACAATGATGGGCTCGGACCCAGGGCAGCTTCGTTAAAATCCAGGTCAGATGCAGACAGAATATGCCAGCATGCTGCCTTCCAGTGATGCAGACAGCCCCAGAACATGGACAGCAAAACTGCCATGGAGGGGAGCAGCTCAGAGCAGCAGGAAGGACAAGGATGAGGGGGCATAGACGCCGGCCCCACCCTCACCCCTGAGCTCAGACCTGCTTGAGTTGGGCTCTAGAAAGATCCCAGGACTCCGGCATGAAAGCCCCTGACCTAAATAAACACCTGTGTCCCAACAGACAAACCGAATCAATGTTTTCCAAGACTGCTGTCTATACATACATGAGTTCTGGAGGCCACGGTCAGAGCATGCACACAGACACATGTATATTGTGTTTATGACAGCGAATCATGATCCACTTCCCATGTTACTCTGCGGTGAAAGGCACCATTTCCACAGTCTGAGGTACATGCTCTGGGTGCTGGGCCTCCCCACTCTGCTGGGCCTTTACATTATTCCCAACACTCGCTGATTTTATAAAATGGGGCCACAAAACCACTCTGTGGATATATTTTCTTTTGGGGTCATTCTCTCAGTCGGTCCTTCAAGTGCGTTAGTAGGCCCAAGGGCCCAAACATCATACGGCTCATACTATAATCTACTTTCTAAAAAGATACCCTGAATTACGAAAGCATCATGGAAACACACCAACTTTACAACCTCTCCAGCAATAGGCAGCCTAACAATAAAAAAGTCACTATTTATTTATGTATTTATTTATTTTTTACCAGTGTGTCTTTGCTTTATACAACAAATATTCGGGGGCCTCCATCTTACCCCACACCCCACCTTGGCAGGTCCTAGACACCTCCAGGCAACACGTGGGATGTACCACTACTGACTCCACTGTAGGTGCCTAGTAGGAACTGACAGCCTCTCACTCAATGGTCTCAAGGAGCAGGTCAGGAAACAAAAATGGTCTCCTGTGACATCACCCGAGGACCAGCCTTCCTGATGGGTTCATCCAGGCCTTTCCCAGAACCAGCTCTGCCAGGCTTGGAGCTGGCTCTGCAGCCACCAGTGCCACTAGGCCCTGCGTTCTGGGCACTCGAGTCCACAGGACACTGGACTCTGGGAGGAGGCCACAGGGGCATGGCCTGAGCCAGTGCAGCCTTCATGTGCAAAGATGGGAGAGGCACGGGGACTGGGGACAGCTCAGAGCGAGGAGGCTTCTTCTTAAGACCTCACAGCGCAGGTATACACTGCAGCCCTCTTGTGGGATGGCTGGAAGATATCAGGCCACCTCTCCCTGAGATCAGACTGGGCTTCCTTGCCAAGGTCCTTGGGGCCCCTGCCCAGTGTGGCCTCAGCATGCTCACCCTTTCCTCGTGCCCAGGACCTTGGTGCCTCCTGAGCCAAGGCCACTGCTCCCTTCTGGCCCCTGTCACACCCCCTCCAGCCCCTGGCTGCACACTATGGCCTCGAACACGAGAGCACAAAGCCTGCAGGCTGCAGGCCAGTTCCTTCCACGGGCTCCTGGGGAGGAGTGTGTACACGGAAGGAAATCTAGCCTGCGTGTGACTGACCGTTAGCACCAAAGTGCCGTGTGACCTAGCCAGGATCATTTTCAACCCAGTCGTTAATATCCAACCAACGGGATGGTTACAAAGGACAAGACACTTTGTGTTAAGTGACTGGGCCAGAGTTGGCATTCCCAAAATGTGGGTTTCTTTCCCCCCACCACTTCCAACCCCTCGGCTAACTCCAGGGCTTTTGCCGCTCACTGACACTGCACCTCCCACCGCAGTGCCCACCGGGCACCGCCCACAAATCCAAAACTTTTCTTGACTAACTGAACTTGCAAGCCCACGTTCTTTCTGTGTTCTGATCAGAATAGAGAGGATTCAAGCACACATCTGTTGGCTGAAGATGCTGGCCATGATTAATTCTTCATGGAAGTTATTCATAGCCTGGCATTTCTAGAAGTCTCCCCAGTAGACAGAACCTCCTTGAAACATACACCACACCTTCTTCATGATTTCACATCCCACTTGGAACTGGTAGAAATATTTCTACAACTACTCAAATGTTGGGCCCGTGCTGCAAACCAGGCAGAGGACTCTGGCTTTTTCCATGTAAGCAGGAGCCTTCCCACAGGTTAAGGGCTTACTAGCCAGCGTCATAATCCCCCAGAGCTGGCTGAGACAGTTTGGACCAACGGCCATGAAACATACTCCTCCTTGCACGTCCGACCTGAATTCCTGGTTTTTTCTGGTCCCAGCACTTTGTTGTCCTGTTTGGGTACCCACCATTCCCCATATCGGTCATCAAGGTCTGGTGCCATTGTCCCTCACCCTCGCTGCATGGTGGGGGGCAGGATGTGCCCCCGTATCCCTGACCACAGTACTTGGGTTTCAGGGTTGGACACAGACCCAAGGCAGGCCAGTGAGGTTTGTACTGAACTGCTGGGAAACCAGCATCCTCCTGCTGCTAGGTCTCAGCTGACAGACGCCAGTGGGGAGGCCTGGAGGGCCACCCAGTGAGAGAGCCCGCATGAGGTGAGGGAAAGCAGAGCTGGGGTTCCTGATCACAGCATCTGAGCCCCTGGATACAGTCCTGAAACCAGCATGCTGTATACTCTACAGATCCCAGAACTAAGAAATTCCTCTCAACCTGTTTTTTTTTTTTTTTTTTGGCTTACGTCAATTTATATTGTGTCTCTGTGTCACTCACAACTACAGGGGTCCCGACTCTAACTCATTTTTGAAAGGCTTCCTGTCACCAAGCAGCAATAACCAGAGCTATTGGCCTTGGGCAGGTCTGCATGCTTCTGCCAGAGCCCACGGGAGAACCACATCCATGCCCTTTCCCATCATTTCATTGTTTTCTCCACAGATCCCCTGCATTAGAAAGCTGTGCGTGTGCCCTGCTGACTTGGTATGTGACCCTTGATCTTCTCCGGAGCTGTCCCCTCTTCCTAGAGGGGTCCTATGCTGTTTTCCTTTGTAACTGGGGCGTGGTGTTTCACAGCTCCCGCTGGGCTTCACAGGGACACTCTGTCCAGGGGGTGGGTCTGAGCCAACCAAGTCCAGCTGCCTGCACCGTGCTGGACCCTGCAGCTGGATAAGCGGTGCAGGATGGAGGGACGAGGAAGGGGGCTGCCAAGGGAATGAGGGTGGGCAGGGTCTGAGGCGCTCCTGTCTCTGCAAATCCCAATGCAGGGACACAAGGACATATTCCGCACAGTGACTGCGCTGCAAGTTCAAGCCCTCAGCCCCGGCGGCTGCTCTGCAGAAAGGGAGAAGGTAGTGGGCAAGCCTCACACCCACTCTGGACTGTATCAGGACCCTGGGCCGCGAGCGGGAAGCCCGTGTGCGAAGTTCTCCCAGACACGGCGGGAGCAGGACAGAAGCTGGCGCCCTTGCTCCCGATGGCTGCTGGCCGGATCCACTGCTGAAGTGAAGTTTCGAATTGTTGAAAGCTTGCCAGAAGCTCTGAGAAGGGGAGGGCCACCTGACACCTGCAGGAGGAGGATGGTGCAATGCTCCTGTCCTCCCGCGGCCACCGCCAGCTCCTTCCTCACTCCCACCCGTCCTCCCTGGTCCTCCCAGGATGCTCGCCACTGGCAGCTGCAGGGAAGGGCAGGGTGAAAAGCAGCCAAGGGTGGACCAACGGCCATGTGCCCCATCAGTCTTGGAGCCCTTGGAGTCCAGCATGGCCCCACACCGTTCATCGTGTGTCCTTGTAGGCACCTTGCACCAAGAGGCTGTCCCACAAACGGGATGGCCAGGTTGTCCTCCACCATCGGGGTATCCCACACACAGGGAGTGGGGGTCGCCTTGCACCAAGGGACTGTCTCATTAGCCTTTGGGATGCTAACTCTGGTTCTCGTGAATAAACAGGGCGAACAACCCCTGCTCAGGGCTGGCTGAGCTTAGCCAGGGGATCCAGCCAGGAGTCCACTCTCCTGACAGCCCAAGACGGGGTCGTTTATTGAGCACTGCTCGTGTGCTAAGGGCAGCAAGCTGAAGGGTGCAGGACCGCCACCCTCAAGGCCCGTCCATGGGTGGGGCGAGCATAGTCACATTTCATCAGTGCAGGCTGTGGAGGTGTTGGAAGCCATCAGTCCTGATCTGAGGTGGGGTGGTGCTTCCTGGAAGAAGTGAGGCCTGAGGCTTGGAACGCAAGTCAATGGTTAAAGGTAACTGATGAGGGCACATGGCCAACTTTCCAAAGGTCTCAGGAAACCACCTGACCCTGCCACCCTGCAGCTCATGACAGGGCATCCTATAGCGACGAGGTGACCGCACGGGCACGGCCACCAGATGGACTTGGGCTTGTACTGGGGTCAGGACAAAATAACCTGTGTGGAAAAGTCTCTGGATTGTCAATGGCTGACACCTTGATCAGAGAACAAGAACCTGAGCTGTTTATCGCTGTGACTTGTCCCCAGGACAGCAGGGCCTCAATGCTCTGTGCCTGCTCACACTCCCACATCGGTATCGGTTCTGAACATCCAGCTCTGAATCCCAGCACTCACCCACAGCTCTAGCCAGAGATCTGGGGGCCAGCCTTGCTTCCTCTGCCCTCCTCTCCACCTGCCCCTTGGCCACCATTCTGCCTGGCAGCTGGGGTTGCTTCCTCTTTAATGTGACACAGAGCATGTCTCCCTCTCATTTAGACCTTCCAACGCTCCCCCAAACACCCTTCTCCTTATCACGACCCTCGAGGGCCTGCCTGGCTGACCTCCTGACCCTGTACTCTGACTCCTTCCCAGGGGGCCATCAGTCTTGGAGCCCTTGGAGTCCAGCATGGCCCCACACCGTGCAGGTCCTTCTTCATGTACTCACCCGGGATCCCTCCCAGAGGACAGGGCCCCACCTGTCCACCAGCCTCACCCACTGTCCCCTGCACCTGCTGGGTGGGTCCTCCAGCAGCACTGGGGTGATGCTTCCGCACAGTGGCACCTCTGGCCCAGAGTTTCACCACCCCCGTCTGTGGCCCCACAGCTGGGAGGCCTCACGGCGCTGGCAGTCCTGCTGGTGATCTGCCCTCACCCACCAAGGTCAGCAGAAAGGGTGCCTCGTGCTCTCCAGGCCCCCATAATATCAGCTGTCCCCAGCACAGTGCCTGCCCTCCAGGATGGTTACTGTTTGCTTCTGGCTCTCCTAGGCCCAGGGCTCCTGGGGGGCAGGGCTGAGCCTCATCAGAGACCACCCTGAGGGCCAGCTGACAAGCCCTGGGTCTCCAGCCCTGCCGTCTCTGCTTTGGTCCTGCACTGGGCTCCCTGGAGAGATGGCCCCAAGCACTGGCCACACCACCTGCGGCCCCCCTGGTAAGCAGAGAGTCCCTGAGTGTGTTCAAATCTCGACCTCATGGTCACCAGCTGGTTTTCCAGTCTGAATATATTGAAGCAAGCAGGCTAATCCAGATATAACCTAAAGTGGGGCCTGGCATGGAAAGTGTTCCTTCCACACTCATACTTGTTGTGACCTGTGGACACCTAACTGGGGCTCGATACACCTTTGCAGACATGCAGGTGAGAGATCCAACCAACACAGGCCCATGAAGCCCCTCCCTGGGCAGATGTGCTCTGGGCTCCGTAGGGCCAGCAGGGCAGGGCCTGCTGTGTCCGCCTGTGACCGGCGACAGACCCAGAGCAGCACAGCCTGTATGTGGGTCTGGGACCCCAAGCTAGCAAGACTGCCAGGGCCTGCTTCTCTCCGTCTTTTGGGGGACAGAGGGCAAACAAAGCCCTCTGCTGTTTCCTGACTCCCACCCAAAACTTGCAGTCTCGACGCAGCCCTCCGAGGACAGTCTGCATGCTCAGATTGAAACCAAGTGTGTTTCCAGCCCTGGTTTCTGTTTCTGTGCCCTGCAGCCATGAGGCATCTGTGGCTGGGAGCCCAGGGTCAGGACCCCTTGTCTGCCCAGAGGCCTTGGAAACAAAGCAGAGAACATGGCGATCTTTCAAGGAGATGCAAAGATCAGAAGTGCCCAAGGAGCGGGTGAGTTTCTGGAATGAATCAGGCACTGGCCCGGCGTGAACTGCACAGAGGAGACTCAAGCCGGCTTCTATCACAGGTCGATCTCCGCTGGGCAGGTCTGGTGTTAACCCAGGGGCCTCAGGTCACCTATGGGCCCGTCACTCAGCAGCTGGGCATTTGGGCAAGTCTGTACCTCAGTTTCCTCACCTCTAAGTGGGGCAACAACAGAGCTTCCCCCGCCCAGGCACTGTGAGGGGATCAGATGTGGCCCAGGGAAAGCCCTGAAGACAGGGCCGGCCACATGGTACACAGAGATGTGCACAGCAGGTGCTCATCGCAAGCTTGGGGCTTCTGCACAGGTGGCATGGCTAAGCTGGGGGTAGGCATCTTAAGCAGCAGCCTCTCTGGAAGAAGGAAAACACGACAAAGCCTGAGTGAGCTGGATGAATGGGAGGGGAGATAGGACCAGGCAGCAGTAGGGGCTGGTCTTCCTTAACTCGTCCAGACCACCTGGCGGAATGAAGCCTTCTCTCAGCAGCCTGGGACAAAGGGAGAGAAGGCCCAGCACCCTGCCCGCGGCAGGGGAGGCGGTCTAGATATCACCCCCCCAACACACACACACCACACACACACCACACACACATGCACACGACTAGCATGCGGCATGAGCCTCCCTTGGGGGAGAGAAGGAATCTGGGATATGCACACAGAAGCCAGACACACATGGCCCCAAGCTAATATGAAGGCCAGTCAACAAAGAGGTTCTTGGTGGGTGGGGGTCATAGAAGAGCAGGTGCCCCTTCTAGGAGGGCTGAAGAGGATCTCTATGAAGGAACCAGGGAGCCAGGCTGCTTGGTGACATGAAGCACAAGGCACCCACTATCTTGGGGCCCCCATGCTGGGTACCTGCAGGGGACAAAGGGGCCCGTGCTAAGCATGCATGCTCCTGCACATGCCAGGGCCTGAGGAATGTCTCCCCGAGGCACACGATCCTGGCACTGGTGTGATCCCCATGTGACCCCATGGGACTGGTATGGTTGCGCCTACTTGATAAGTTGCAGAAATGGGCTCAGTGTGGCCTCCTGATGCCCTCAGGGGCACGTGGCTCAAGGGCCTGGGCCAAGACGGACCTGTCTCTGGCCCTCCCTGGGCCACTCAGGGCCCTGACAATCAGTAACAATCCACGGGGACAGACACACACTCCAGGGAGTCCCAGCTGGGAAACGTTCCTGGAGAACTGGTGCTGGAGTCACCTGCAGAAAGCATTTTATAAGCTGTAGGTTTCAACACAGTGAATCACAAAATCCATTTAACTGTCCACAAGCAGCATTGCTTTTATAGAAAAGGCACCAAACGGATCAGACTCCTCTCACACAGTAAGGAAAAGTGGTGTTCGGGACATCTCTGTTCCCACTGAGTGTGTGTGTGCTTGCATGCGCATGTATACACACAGGTGCACAGGCACCCACGTCAGGTGAGGATGGCACAGTGTTTCCTGCTGTGGGTCAAGGTCAGGAAGTTTAGGAGGCAGTGGGGCCCTCAGGGCAGGTAGGATTTCAGCAGGGGGAGGGGGGGTGGAGGAGGGCACATTCTGGGTGGGGCAAAGGGAGGTGGGGAAGCATGGGGGCAGGCCCGGAGAATGGGACCAGTGCTGGTATGCTGGGAGATGGGGACCTGGTGCTCAGGGTGGGACTGCACGATCCTATCTATAATCAGAGTGAACAGTCTACACTGCGGGGCTGGTTCCATTGAGAGTAAGACATCCAGCTACTGGAAAGCCTTGGGTAAAGTATCAGAAAGAACACTGCCAGTACCAGCGACATTTCCCACAAACATCAGAGCCAGAGGCCTGGGGCTCCTTCTGCCCACAGCAGCCTCAGGAGCGTGAAGACACTCAGACCAGGCCAGTGCTCCAGCCCAGGGACCAGTCCTGCGTGCAGCTCCTTCCCAGCATATATCCATCACAGGCCAGACCCATGACCATTATCACCCTGAGCCCTCACTTTTCTGCTCCAGACCGGATTCACCTGTGACACCCATGGCCACTCAGGGCCACGCTCAGTGGGCAGGAGGTGGACAGAGGATGGACCAAGCCCTAGCACCCCTGCCTGAGGGTCAGCGAGGCAGTCGGCCCCATGATCAACTGTCCTGTCCCACTCTGGTCCTCGCACCAGCACACCTCTGCCCCTGGGAGATGCCTCCAGGGAAGGCCTCGGAGAGCAGAAACCTGAAGAGGCCCCAGAGTGGCAGGGGGCAGGGCAGCTCTTAGCAGTCCAGCTTGGGGATGGAGGACGATGGTCCAGAGGGCACTGGGGACCCAGGCCTAGGTGCATTCCAGGGTGGCAGCCGGCCCCTGAGGGGAGTGGCCACGTGGGTCCCCAGACCAAGTAGAGCTTCCTGGCCAAATGGCCCTGAGGAGTGGCCATGATGGATGACCACATGGGCTCCCTGAGCACCGTGTGGGACCAAGGCCGGGGTAGTGGGGAAGAAGTCTTCCTCTCACTCCACAGTGCCTGGTGTGGAACCAGCCCGGAGTGTGCGCAAATCGGTGCTAGAGCCATCAGATCGTAAATAAAATAGGGAAACGTGACCTCTGCTACCACCCAAGTCCAGGCATCAAGAGCAAAGCCCGCTGTGCAGGTGGGAGCCCAAGGGACCTGGCCCACAGGAGGAACCAGGAAGGGCACCTGGGCCCAGGACTTGCTGCCCGCCCAGCTTCCAGCCCCAGCCCCTTACCTGTTCGGTCTGCTCTTTCTCGGCTCCGAGTACTCGGGGCCCGGGCCACAGCTGGGGCAGCTGTGTCTCCCACATCTGGTCCAGGGCCAACCTGGGGTCCAGGAGCTCGGGGCACCTCACTCTTGTCCTGCTCCACCGAGGCAGTAGCATTGAGCCTCGAGCGGGCCTGGGGCTGCAGTGACAGAGGAGGCTGTGGGCCAGGGGGGCTGGCAGGGGGCGCACCGGGGTCCATCCTGCTGGCAAGAAAAACCAAGGGTCAGACACACAAGGGCAGCCAGGCCCAGCCTGCTCTGGCCTCGAGTGTTGAACAGAGAGGGGACAGAAAAGAGAAACGGGGCGGGGAGGGGCACCTGGGTGGCTCAGTCATTAAGCGTCTGCCTCTGGCTCAGGTCATGATCCCAGGGTCCTGGGATTGAGCCCCACATTGGGCTTCCTGCTCTGTGGGAAGCCTACTTCTTCTTCTCCCACTCCCCCTGCTTGTGTGCTTGTGTTCCCTCTCTCGCTGTCTCTCTCTGTCAAATAAATAAATAAAATCAAAAAAAGAAAAGAAAAGAAATGGGGTGAGGGCGTCTCATGTTCTATATGAGATCTCACTCAACCTCACGGCAGCCCCAAGAGTGTGCCCATTTCACAGATGAGGAAACTGAGGGAAGAAATCCACTCAAGGCCTCTGGCTCAACGGGCCCCATAGCAGTCATGAGCTTGGTCCCTACATCTTCAGGCCCAGAGCCCCCTGCCTCAGCAGGCACAAGCCCTGTGACCTCAGTGTCCTCGCCTGAGCAGCAAGGATGGTGTGAAGTTGTGAGGGTCCAGTGAGATAATCCACACAGAGCACTGAGCACAGGGCCTGGCTCGGGGAACTGAAGTATGGCCTCCACCTTGTATGTCCCCCCTCCAATCCGTGAAGGTGACCCTACTTGCAGATGTAATTAAGGATCTTGAAATGAGATCATCCTGGATTAGGGTGGGCCCCCATCCAATGACGGATGTCCTGAGAAGAGGAGGAAAACACAGAGACACAGAGAGAAGAATGCCATGTGAAGACGGAGCATGGGACAGTAGGTGCGGCTGCAAGCCAAGGGCGACCAGGAGTCATCGCCTTCAACACAAGCCAGGAGAGAGGCGGGGAAGGATGACCTCTTAAAGTTCCTGGAAGGAACCAACCACAGAGTAAGTGTTAAATGTTAGCAGGTAAGTGAACAAAGGACTGGATGCAGGGGAGGAGGGTAGGGGTGGGGGGTCAGGAAGGGGTCAGGAAGGTCGAGGCAAACAACCCATGAAGCCAAGATTTAGGCAGATGTGCCTGATGGCAAAGCCCTCCGTGCCAGGCCTGAAAGATAGGACAAGACCCACCAGGCTTGGATGCCACCAGACACGAATATGCACTAAAAGGCAGATTGAGGTGCCCAAGAACAGAGAATGAACTGGAACAGACTAGAGAGCCTGGTGCTTCTACAGCCCCCTCATGACAGGGAAAGGGCTCAGTTAGTCAGTAAAAGGGACTTCATGTGCTGATTAGCAAAATGGCAGAAACCACCACTGACACAATGGAGCTGAAAGCTCTGAGAGGTGCCCCAGCCCCAGGATCCCCAACCTGGGGGCCCTGGATGGGCTTCAGGAGACACAGACCCCTGAAACTGTCTGGACGATGCGTGCACTGGATGGGGGACCCGGGTGGCTTTTCTTTAGACTCCAAAAAGATGCCATGACCCTCACCAGACTCAAGGCCACATCCGTCCTCTTCACTGAGATGAGGAAAGTGAGCGCAGAGCAGGGAGAGGCTGCTCATGTGAAGATCTGGCCCCATGTCCCCCAGCTCTGTGGTCCTGAGCAGGCCATGCCCCTCTGCTTCCTCCATTGTAAATGGGACAAGTCAGCTCACGAGAGGGCCTCGTGAGGACCAGATGAGAGGACAGGCTGCAACACATGGGCCAGGCATCCCCATACGCCCAGTGCCAAGCAGCAGGCCTGCCACAGTAGGGGCCCCCTGGATGTTTCTGGAGATGACTGTCACAGGAAGAGCTGCAGTGGCCCCAGGAGCCACATGCCTGTTTCCAGGGGCTGCACAACCAGGCCTGCCCTGTCCCCAGCCACAGTGGGTCCTGAAGATGGGATCTGTGTCTGCCAAACAACTCCACAGATTTCAATCTGGACATTCTTCCGTCTGAAACACTGAGTCCTTATTCTAAAACATCCCCCAGGGGCAAGACAAGAGCATGGCCGAGCCACGTGAATCTGCTTGGAAATCAAAGCACTGCTTGGTGCCGTTTCCAAACTGCAGGCTTCAGGGAACCCAACCAAGAGGTGGCTTCTATGAAACTCTCCATTCAGTTGCACGTGTAGACCAGAGCGAGCACGTAGCCAGGAGTGGGCCGGGGAGACCCGCAGTGACAGGCCACACGGAACCAAGTCATGCAGGACACCCACCCTCTGACCTGAGACAGCCAACACGTCAGTTCTTCAGACCACATAGGGCCACATCCTACCAAGCCACCTCCCATGGCCCGCTGCCCCCAGGATCAAGAGCAATGTCCTCTGAACAGTAGAGCATAGCTCGCCTTGACGAGAGCCAACTTGCACCGCCACACCTATGTCGGGAACAGCAGCAGGAACGGACGTGTATCTGGGCTGTGCTCTACTCTCTGCACTTCCCGTGTATGTTCTCAGGGGTGGGGGGCTGCACACAGTGCTGGGAGCCAGGTACTGCCACGCTAGTGTGACAGGCAGATGGGTGGCTTAGCCTTCAATCCTTATCCCGTTTCACAGACAAGGAAATGCGGGTCCAGAAAGGTGGGATACATGCTCGAGGCCACACAGCTCACGGTGTCAGAGCTGGAATTCAACTCCACAAAGCCCATTTCTGAAAAAGGGGCCTCTCACAATCCAACCCCAGCCACACCTGACCTTCCCTCCCTGCCCCTCCTAGAGCTGCCATCCAGCCTCTGCGCCGGTGCTCTGGCAGAGAGAGAGCCCTCCTCCTCCAGTGCTGGGGCCCAACGTGCCTCCTTCCTGGGAGTGTCCCTGCTGCCTCTGCTGAGTCCCATCTCAGGTAGAACCATCCTCTACCAGGAGACCCCAGGCCAGCACTGTCCCTGGCCAACGGGACACAATTTTACTAACACGTGACATGGGGAGTGAGTCCCAGTTTTACCCAGAACCTGCAGTGACTAAATCTCACTGTGTCTCAGTTTCCTCATCTGTGAAATGGGAAAAACACCTCCCATGGAGGGGTGCCATGGGGATTAAGGGCATGAAAGAAGAGAATATAATCTGCAAACCATAAAACATTAAAGCAAACAAACCAAGCAAGCAAGCACATCTAAGCTGGTCCTCTCGGGTGCTATACCAGGGCATGGTCCACAGGGAACCATGGGTTCTATGGCCTGTGGGTTAAGTAATCATACAACAGTCAAAATAACTGTTTCAAGTAAAATCTCTGCTTAGTAAGAATGGAAGAATAAAAGAAAATTAATTTTCGGGGTCTTTGAGAGTCGGTCAAGTCCTTTGGGAAGCAAAGAGCTTATTATTTTAAAACAAACGAGACAACTCACTGCCAGGGTTGGGTCACAGGGAGGATCACAGACCATTTCCTGGTGGAAAGACCCACATGGTGGTCCGGGCTTTCCTGCTGTTACGCGTTCTCTTTCCTGGGATACTGTGAGCCCTGCAGGAGGGGGCTACGTCTTCTTACCCTGGAGCACCTGCTGCCTGGCCTGGCACGCATCCCGGATCTCATGTGCAAGGTACATGGGGACAGCCTGCTCTTGGGGAGGCAGCAAGCTTAGGGGACCTTGCTGTGTGACTTCAAACAATTCTCACCCCATAGACCCCAGCACCCCGAAAGCAAACAGGAAGCATCTACCCGGCTCACCCCCAGCTCCAAGATCCCTCCAAATTGTCTGCTAGGGGGCCACCAACCCCACTGCTTGCTGATGGCCCATGCAGTAGCCTGGAACCTGTCATTGTGTAAGACCAAAAAAGCAAAGTGGCTGGCATTCTTTCCACGTGAGAACCAAGGCATATTTTTATCCCATCAAAACACAAAATACCAACACCAAGGAGCTCGGCTGAGGAGCTGCAGGGACCGTGCCTCTAGGGAGACGTGGAGCAGAATGGCCATGTGTGACCTACTGCCCCAAGCGCTCTAATCTGGCCCGGGGTGGGGGGCAGCCCCAACTCTGAAACAAGCCCCCACGGGAAGGCTTAAATTTGCTCTAGCACCTTCTGACCGGAGCCTCCACACTAGAGTCCCAGCCCCGGGGAAGAAGTAGGGATGCCCACAGGTTTCACACGCGAGGGTCTCTGACATGGCCACACTTTCTGGCACCGTCCAGAGGGGAGTTAAGAACATTACAGCCCCTCAGCACAGTGCTATCCTACAAAGATGTTAGCCATGACCCCATATACAAATAAACATTTACGGTCAAGGAAAATGTTGGTATAACACTGTTAAGCAAGATTTAAAGCAGCATGAGAATTATCCTGTCTCTTTAGAATGAAAAGGACATCTACCTGCAGAAAAAGATGAAAGCCTCCAGAAATACTGGCTCTCTCTGGGTGGAGGAATTATGAGTGGTTTTATTTTATTCTTTTTTCTAAATGTATTTCCCTAATTTTCTATAATAAACATATAAGGTGTTTGAAATGAAAACAAAATATATTTTACAACCTGCCTGTGACTGAGCTCTAAGGAAAAGGGCCCAGGGGGGTTACCCAGCATCTGGGGTGTCTGCTCCAGCATGGCCTGGCCCAGCCCCCTGGCACAGGGCTACTCCTCAAGACAAGGGCACAAAGCCCTTGGAGGCTCCCAGATACCTATTTTTGCCCCAGAGTATTAAGGGCCAAACCAAGGAACATTCCGACACCACTCAATGTGCCAAGTTCATAGAAACAAAGTGGGAGGCAAGTTGGGAATGCCCCAGTCCTTGATCAAGGACAGCCACAAGCGTCTGCTGAATGGCAGAGTCCGTACTGCACACCTGCTCTGAGCCAGGCCCCGGTGGGTCAGCAGACACGGACTGGAGGCTGATCCTTTGCCAGGCATGGTGCTGGGCCTCCCTGCCCCAGGCAGCAAGAGAGCTGGCCTTGGAGCAGCTCACACCCAGTGGGAAGGATAACACCTAAACAGAGAACTACAAAGATGGAGCAGCATCTGGGACGCAAACACCCAATGGGGGAAGGGGGCCTTACTAACCTTTGGAAGGCAGGGGAGGGATTGTGGAAGAGAGGCCTTGACTCAGCCTTCAAGACAAGCGTGTGTGAGCCAGGTAAGGGTAGAAGGAAGGAAGAATGGAGGAGCATGGGCATTCCAACAGCGGACTGCCCTGGAGAAAAGGCAGTGGAGGGAGAGTGACCAGCCATGTGGCCAGGAAGGTGCAGGTGGCTGGGAAGTGACCGCTGGGGACGGGACACAGGAATGAGAGAAAAGGCTGTGTGGGCAGCAAGGGCAGGTCCCAAGGGCCTGAAGGAATGCCGGGCTTTGGAGGCAAGGCTGAGCCTAGGGCCAGAAGGAGTTTGGGAGGACAGTGCTGAGCAGGGAGATGACAATTAAAGAACCACCGAGACTGTGTGGGGACAGGATGGGGAGCTCAGGGATGGGGCTGGGTGACCATCCGGGGAAAGGTAAGGAGGCCTGGTCCAGGGCAGGCATCTGACTGAAGCTCTGGGGCTGGGAGAGACAGGAGTATTGCCAACTGAATGTGAGGGGTAGGGTAGCCGAGAGTAACTTGGTTTTTGTCTGGGGGCCAGCGCAGCAGTGCTACTTTCTGAGGTGGGGACCTGGGAGAGGGCGAGAGCCATATAAAGCATAAAGTTCCCTCTCTGTTAGGATTCTAATCATCACCATCACAGAGCACGGTTTGGTCTCTGTTCTGGGGCTCAGGAACCTCTGGGGGGGGCCAGGAATGAGCTGGAGTCCCCTCTTTGACCAGACCCCAAGGCCTGTTGAGCCCTGGTGTAGGAGGGGCTGGGAAAGCGTGAGCAGGGAGCCCCCACACAGTCTTCCATCCTGGGAGAGAAGGTGTGATGTGGTCTCCCAGCAACCTTCCCTGTGCTCAAAGGTCCATCTGCTTGGGGGCGTGGGGGGTGCAGGGGTGCAGCAAAGGAGCGGTTTTGTTTTTTTTTTAAAGATTTTATTTATTTATTTAACAGACAGAGATCACAAGTGGGCAGAGAGGCAGGCAGGGGGCGGGGTAGGGAAGCAGGCTCCCTGCCAAGCAGAGAGCCTGATGTGGGGCTTGATCCCAGGACCCTGGGATCATGACCCGAGCTGAAGGCAGAGGCTTAACCCACTGAGCCACCTAGGCACCCCCAAAGGAGCGGTTTTATAAGCAAAGTTTCCTCTAAATCTCTGGTCAGACACCACCGGGTTCCCGTGAGAATCCCAGCCCACCGGGCAGTGGAAATCATGGCCTCTGGGCTTCTGCTGACATGGCACACTTGCTAGGGCTGCAGTAAGAACAAGCGACCAGCACAGAGGGTTCCCAGGGCACTCTGCAAGTGACAGATCCTACCAGAAGGGAAAGCCCTTTACAAACAGGCCAAATGCCAGGGTCACTGTCCAAGGTGAGGAGAGGCAGGACCAGGCTTGCTTTCAATCCAGACCTGGGCAGAAGGCTTCCCCCAGGCTCTATGTGGTCCTAGGCAGGTCACCCGTCCTCAGGGAGCCTCTGCTCCATCATGTGTCCACTGGGGCTCTAATTCCCACTCCTGTAAGACTGGGGTGGGGGAGGGGAGTGTAAATCTGGTACAACTTGTTAGCTCCTTGGAATTTCTCAGCATCAACTACAAGAACTGCGCAGGGAGGGCATGGCTCCATCATATCCCAAAGGGCCGGGCAAGATTCCTCAGAAAGTTTCCATCTGCCACAATAGAAATTCATGGCGCGGAGGGCCAGCCGAGGGCCGGGTTCACCAAAGCCGGGACGGGGAGGGACTGCCCCTGCCCTGGCCCGTCTCCTTACCGAGGAGCAGCCCTGGGAACAGTGAGCCCCGCACTGATTCTAAGTGAGCAGTGGGGGCTTCAGCTTGACCCAGGGGCTGTCCCCCCACTGGCGGGCCTGGTCCCCGGTGCTGGCTGGACCCCCGCCGACCCCGCGGCCCCACCCGCGCCCCCAGGGCACTGAGGACCGCCTTGGGTGCCGCGGAGTCCAGCCGACGGCCGCGGGGGAAGGGCCATGACGGAGCACCTCGGGACTGGCGCTGCGGGGCGCAGGGTGGGGCGTCTCCGGCCACCCTCCCACCATCGGCGAGCTACCCGGGGCTACGGCCGTCGGCCGCTTGTTGCCCGCCGACAGCTGGGCTCCGCGACTCCAGAGGGGGCGCACCCCCCCGGAAGTCCCAACCCACGCCCGGGCGGGGGTTGCCGCGGGGGGTCGTCGTGCGGGCGAGACCCCAGCCCCTCGCCTTCTGGGGACCTTGTGCGAGGGGGTCCTGGGGGCAGCCGCGCAGATGGAGAAACTGAGGCCCGAGGCGGGCAGGGCCTCCCTGCTCCCTTTCCAGTCCCCCGCGCGGCCGTACCCCGCCCCGAAGTACTCACCCGGCCGCGAGTGGGCCGCACGCGACTCCGCAACGCCTTCGGGCCTCCGGGCCTGTGGCAAAGTTGCTCGCGAGGAGCCAGACACTTAGAGGCGGGAGCTAGGACGCGGGGCCGAGCGAGAGACGCGAGCAGCTGAGCGAGAGGGCGAGCGCGGCCCTCCGCGGAGGGGCGGGGCCTAGGGCGGGGCCACAGGCCGCGCTCCACTCCCGACGCGGCTCGGAAGACCCGGCGCCGGCTCGGCCCGCTGTGCGGCCGGCACGCCTGCCAATCAACCCGAGCC
>RCUC01160115.1:0-56093 GCA_003697995.1 Taxidea taxus jeffersonii | reverse complement strand
AAAGAGCTTAGCAAACTCAACACCCAAAGAACAAATAATCCAATCAAGAAATGGGCAGAGGACATGAACAGACATTTCTGCAAAGAAGACATCCAGATGGCCAACAGACACATGAAAAAGTGCTCCACATCACTGGGCATCAGGGAAATACAAATCAAAACCACAATGAGATACCACCTCACACCAGTCAGAATGGCTAAAATGAACAAGTCAGGAAATGACAGATGCTGGCAAGGATGTGGAGAAAGGGGAACCCTCCTGTACTGTTGGTGGGAATGCAAGCTGGTGCAACTACTCTGGAAAACAGCATGGAGGTTCCTCAAAAAATTGAAAATAGAGCTACCTTATGACCCAGCAATTGCACTACTGGGTATTTACCCTAAAGATACAAACGTAGTGATCTGAAGGGGCACGTGCACCCAAATGTTTATAGCAGCAATGTCCACAATAGCCAAGTTATGGAAAGAACCTAGATGTCCATCAACAGATGGATGGATAAAGAAGAAGTGGTATATATATACAATGGAATACTATGCAGCCATCAAAAGAAATGAAATCTTGCCATTTGCGACGACATGGATGGAACTAGAGGGTATTATGCTTAGTGAAATAAGTCAATCAGAGAAAGACAACTATCATATGATCTCCCTGATATGAGGTAGTAGAGATGCAACGGGGGTGGGGGTTAAGGGGGTAGGAAAAGAATAAATGAAACAAGATGGGATCAGGAGGGAGACAAACCAAAAGAGACTCTTAATGTCATAAAACAAACTGAGGGTGGTTGGGGGGAGGGGTGTTGGGAGAGGGTGGTGGGGTTACATTATATTTTTAAATTTTAAAAAAAGAATTAAAAAATTAAATAATGTAAGTATCACATAAAAAAAACAAAAAACAAAAAACAACCTTAGAAGGTAGATATTATCAAGTATCTTTACATATGAGGAGACTGAGACCTGGAGAGGTTAGGTAACTTCCCCAAGTTGACACAGTTAGTAAGCTATAGTGCCATAATTTCAACCAGGGCAGTCTGGACCTAGATTTTTCTTTATCAGTATAAAGATGGTCAGGTTATCTTTTTGAGTGGTCTTTGGCAATTTGTATCTTTCAAAATTTTGATTCATTTTATTAAGTTTTATGGAAATTTATTGGCATAAAGTCTCTTTTTAAAGATTTTATTTATTTATTTGAGATAGAGTGCATGCACAAGAAGGGGTAGAGTCAGAGCGAAAAGCAGAATCCCCACTGAGCAGGGAGGCTGATGCAGGCCTCAATCCTGGGACCCTGAGATCATGACCTGAGTCGAAGGCAGTAGCTTAACCAAATAAACCAGGCAC
This sequence comes from Taxidea taxus jeffersonii, assembly GCA_003697995.1. Taxonomy (NCBI): domain Eukaryota; kingdom Metazoa; phylum Chordata; class Mammalia; order Carnivora; family Mustelidae; genus Taxidea; species Taxidea taxus. Next base: position 54,759 of record RCUC01160115.1, on the reverse strand, counting down.
CCTGGCATAAAGTCTTTTGAACTTTGTGATCCTGTTAAATAAGTGTAGGGTCCGTAGTGATGTCCTCTCTTTCACTCTGATCTTTATTTACATTATTTGCTTGCTTTGGGTTTAATTTGCTCTTCTTGTGCTCACTTTGGCAGCACATCTATTAATTTGCTCTTTTTCTTATTTTTTGAAGTGAGAATTGAGTTGCTGACATGAAATTTTCCTTTCTAATATAAATATTACAAGCAATAGATTTACCTCTAAGCACTACTTTAGTTGTGATATGCTGTAATTTCACTTTCACTGAGTTCAAAATATCTTCCCATTTCTCTCATGACTTCCTCTTTGGTGCATGGGTTATTTAGACGTTTTTTCATTTAATTTGTTTAATTTAATTTGGAGATTTTCCCCAGTATCTTTTTTTAGTTTTTAGTTTAATTAAACTGCTGTTGGAACACATACATTACACAATTTCACTTCTTTTAACTTCTTAAGATATCTTTTCTGGTACCAAATATATCCTGTCATATGGATGTTTCCATCTGGTAGATGGACATCCATCATGGACATTTTATGGGCAGTTCAAAAGAAAGTGTACTATGCTGTTTTCATGTGTGATGTGTTCTACTAATGTTACTTAGGTCACATTTCAGTAGCATTGTTCAGGTTCTCTATACCACTGCTGATTTTCTTTCTCTTTGTTCTATCAAAGAGAAGAAAGGAGTATTGAGATTGGAAATTATATTTGAAGATTTATTGATTTCTCCTTTCAGTGCTATTAGTTTTTGCTTCCTGTATCTTGAAGATCAGCTGTTAGGTGCATACATATTTAGAATTGTTATGTCTTTTTGGTGAGTTAACCCCTTCATCATTATGTGATTATCCTCTTTATTTCTGGTAATATTCCTTGGCCTGAAGTTACTCTGTCTGATATTAATACCAGACACTCCATTAGTGTTTGCATGGTATATCTTTTTCCATCCTTTGATTTTTTTAAAAAAATATATTTTTTTAAGATTTTATTTATTTGTTAGAGAGAGCGAGCGAGCACAGGCAGACAGAGTGGCAGGCAGAGGCAGAGGGAGAAGCAGGCTCCCTGCTGAGCAAGGAGCCCGATGTGGGACTCCATCCCAGGACGCTGGGATCATGACCTGAGCCGAAGGCAGCTGCTTAACCAACTGAGCCACCCAGGCGTCCCTAAAAAAATATTTTATTTATTATTTGACAGAGAGAGACACAGTGAGAGAGGGAACACAAGCAGGGGGGAGTGGGAGAGGGAGAAGCAGGCTTCCCGCTGAGCAGGGAGTCTGATGCAGGGCTTGATCCCAGGACCCTGGGATCATGACCTGAGCTGAAAGCAGATGCTTAATGACTGAGCCACCCAGGCAGCCCCCATCCTTTGATCTTTAATCTAACTGTGACTTTATATTTAAAGCAGGTTTCTTGTCAACAATAATAACTGGTGGTATCTAAAAAACTAAAAGAAGGAAAAAAATTGTGTTGATTAATTTTATATTTGCCTCTATGGGACCATGGGATGCCCAGATATTTGGCCAAACACTACTCCTGGTACCAAGATCTGTGTTAGGATTCTTTAGAGAAACAGAACCAATAGCATTTGTTTCTTAGTTAAAAGGAATTAGTTCACATAAGCCAAGGCTGACAAATCCCAAGATCTGCATTTGGAAAGTTAGAGACCCAGGAGAACTGATGGTAAGTTCTAGTCCAAAGTCTGGCAGTCTCAGGGAAGAGCTGATATTTCAATTTGAGTCTGAAGGCAGAAACAAAAACTGATGTTCCAGATCGAAGGCACTTAGTCAAGAGGAAATCGGAGGGCTCATGATAGTGGAATTCACTGACTCTGCCATGTTCCCACCACCCTGAAGCAGCTGGCTTAATAGGATAGGGGTGCATTTGAAGACGCAGCTATGGTGCCAGGTAGGTGGCAATACCTTGCAGGGCTAGAGCAAGGTTCTCCAGAAGGCCATATATGCTCTGAATCAGCATCTGAATCAGCATTCATTATATGATGCTGTTTCTCCCGTAGCCAACATTCACCAATGCAGGAATCAAGGACTGGAATTGGGAGCAGTACCACTCACTACAACCCTTAATGACCCATTTGCAAAATTTTTACTTCCTTTCCGCACAGTTTTATGTTCTCTGCCCTAGAGATCTTTGTTTCAAAGAGAGACACAACAACAATCCCTTTGAACTAGAAATTGAGACTTCTGCTTGGCCACTTTGAGCTCCTCATGCCTCTAAATCAATGGGCAAGGAAGGGAGTTACTATGCTGGCTGGGTTGATTGATCCCAAATACCTGAGCATTGGACAAACTCCACAATGGAAGTTAAGAAGAGCATGTGTGAAAATCAGAGGGTCACTTAAGACATCTTTTAATATTGCCTTTTAATATTCCTGTGATTGGGTCATGGGAAAACTACAACCCAATCCAGGCAGGACTATAATGGTCCAGATCCTTCAGAAATGTAGGTTTGGGTCACCCTACAGGTAAACCAGCTCATGTGCTTGCTGAAGCAAAGGGAATACAGAATTGATAATGGAAGAAAAAAATATATATGTATGTATAACATATCTTTGTTTTCCCTCTCTTATTCCCTTATCATGTAACATAAGCTGTATAGACTTAATATGATAGTATTTTATTATCCATTTTACTTATTTATTTGTATGTCTCAAGTTTTTATAAATTATAGTTAATTAATATGTAATGTAATATTGGTTTCAGGAAAAGAATTTAGTTATTCATCACTTACATATAACACTCATGGCTCATCACAAGTGCCTTCCTTAATACCTACCACAAATTTAACCCATCCCCTGCCTACCTTCCCTCCAGCAATCCTCAAAATTTTCCCTATGGTTAAGAGTCTCTTATGGTTTACCTCCCTCTTTTTTTCCCTTCTCCTATGTTCATCTGTTTTGTTTCTTAAATTCCATGTGAGTGAAATCATATGGTATCTTTCTTTCTCAGACTGACTTACTTCACTTAACATAATATGCTCTAACTCCATCCATGCCACTGCAAATGGCAAGATTTTATTCTTTTTGATGGCTGAGTAATATTCCATTACAGATATAAACCACATCTTTATCATTCATGTCAGTGGACATTTGGGCTCTTTCCATGACGTGGCTATTGTTGATAATGTTGCTATAAACATCAGGGTGCATGTGCCCTGTCAAATCAGTATTTTGGTACCCTTTGGGTAAATACCTAGTAGTGTAATTGCTGGGTCATAGGGTAGTTCTGTTTTAAGCTTTTTGAGGACCCTCCATACTGTTTTCCAGAGTGGCTGCATCAATCTACATTCTCACCAACAGTGTAAGAGGGTTCTGCTTTCTCTGCATCCTTGCCAGTATCTGTTGTTTCTCATGTTGTTAATTTTAGTCTAACTGATATTAGGTGGTATCTAATTGTAGTTTTGATTTGTATTTCCCTGATGATCAGTGATGTTGAGTATCTTTTCATGGGTCTATTAGACATATCTCTTCTTTGGAAAAATGTCTATTCATGTCTTCTGTCCATTTCTTCACTAGATTATTTATTTTTTGGGTGTTGAGTTTGATAAGTTCTTTATAGATTTTAGATACTAACTCAAATATGTCATTTGCAAGTATCTTCTTCCATTCCATAGGCTGCCTTTTAGTTTTGTTGGTTTTTTCCTTCACTGTGCAGAAGCTTTTAATTTTGATGAAATCCCAATAGTTCATTTTTACTTTTGTTTCCTTTACTCTTGGAGACATGTGTAGCAAGAAGTTGCTGTGGCTGAGGTTGAAGAGGTTGCTGCCTATGTTCTTCTCTAGGATTTGATGGATTCCTGTCTCACATTTAGGACTTTCATCCACTTTGAATTTACCTTTGTGTATACTATAAGAAAGTGGTCCAGCTTCATTCTTCTGCATGTTGCTGCCAAGCTTCCCAACACCATTTATTAAAGAGACTGTCTTTTCTTCACTGGATATTCTTTCCTGCTTTGTTGATGATTAGTTGGCCATTTGGTTTTGGATCCATTTCTGGGTTTTCTATTCTGTTCTATTGATTTATATGTCTGTTTTTGTGCCAGTACCATACTGTCTTGATGACTACAGCTTGAAATATAGCTTGAATTCTCCAGTTTTGCTTTCCTTTTTCAAGATTGCTTTGGCTATTGGGGGTGTTTTGTAGTTCTGTATGAATTTTAGGATTGTCTGTTCTAGCTCTGTGAAAAATGCTGGTGGTATTTTGATAGAGATTGCATTAAATGCGTAGATTGTTTTGGGTAGTAGTGTAGACATTTTAAAAATATTTGTTCTTCCAATCCATGAGCATGTATGTAAATTAGATGTTATCAAGGAGAAGAATAAGCATAACTCAAGGACTTTATCTCCTCTTCTGGGAAGGGGTTAGTGTATTTTCACTTGTACACAAGATGCAGACTATTTGTCTCATGTTAGGTCACATTATGACTTTCTTATTATCTTTATTTGGAGATTAAATATAGTTTAAGGTAATGCAGTGGGTGCCAAGTTGATAAGGGTTGGACTTGTGATGGTTAATTTTAAGTGTCAATCTTGTGGGGTTACAGGGTGCCCAGATATTTGGTCAAACATGCTAGATGTTCCTATGTAGGTGTTCTTTGGATGAGTTTAACATTTATGTTGAACTGAATTTTTTTAAAGAATGTTTTTAAATTTAGCTCTTTCATTTTTATTTATTTGTTAGTAAGCTCTACACCCAGTGTGGGGCTTGAACTCATGACCCTAAGATCAAGATGGATGAGTTTAACATTTAAATCAATTGACTAAGCAAAGCAGATTGCTCTCCCTACTGTAGGTGAGCCTCGTTCAATCAGTTGAAGACCTGAATAGAGCAAAAACAGCGACTCTCCCCCAAATAAGAGGTGGTGTGGGATGAGATGAAGAGATTAGATCCAAAGATGACCATGTTGAATCTGTGTATCTCTTTCTAAAGCAACCAGTAAAAAAATACCAGCTTGAAACTTGGGAAATTATGCTGAAGCTACAGATTTAGGGGTAGTCAGCACAATTCTTAAAACCATGCAAATGTAGGGGCACCTGGGTGGCTCAGTGGGTTAAAGCCTCTGCCTTCAGCTCGGGTCATGATCCCGGGTTCCTGGGATCGAGCCCCGCATCGGGCTCTCTGCTCAGCAGGGAGCCTGCTTCCCTTCCTCTCTCTCTGCTTGCCTCTCTGCCTACTTGTGATCTCTCTCTGTCAAATAAATAAATAAAATCTTAAAAAAAACCCCATGCAAATGTGCATAATTATCCATGCAAAACAGGATAGTTAGGAGATACAGTCCTTCATGAGAGTTGTTCCCAAAGTGTGGTTCAGAGTCTTGCCTCACAAACACCTGAGAGGCGAGTTAGAACAACACATTCCTGGGTTCCCCCCACACAAACTAAATTAAAACTGGGTCCTCACTCTGAGCAAGCATCTGGGGGATTTTCATGCATGCTGAAGTCTGAGAACATCTGCACAGCAAGAAGGCGAACTGACTTCAGGGGAGAGCCCTTTCTGACCAGGTGACAGATGGCTCCTGTGTCACTAGATGGCACCAAACACACACCAAATCTCCAGTTTTGCCAATTCCTCAGCCAAACTGGAAAAGAACTTGTCAGAGGCTCCTCTGGAGTTGTTTTTTTGTTTGTTTGTTTTGTTTTTTACAAGAAATTCTGTCAAAGGATTTTCACCGGCCCTTCCTCACAGTGAAGGAAACATAAAGAGAGCAGGCTGACCAGAATAACTGCCCCAGCACTATCAATCACCCATGAAAGGTCTGCCCAGAGAGGCTAAAATGATCAGTAGGGAACAGGTAAGTAAAACTCTCTGCCAATGGACTTTCTGGAACCACACTTGTTCCAGCAGGTGTTTCTGGGAGCCCAGGGCATGAATCTCCTAAGACCCAGTCAGGGGCAGTGCTGTGGAGAACCAGGGGGCTTGCTGCCTTTCCACCAGCCCTCCCAGTGCACCCAGCAGAGGTGAAACTGAATTTCAGGGTCACACACAGGCCCTGGGTTGCCCTCCAGAGCCAGGTGCATCCTTGTACTGCTTTCCTCAAGAGCAATATCTCTTCTGCCTTTCCTCAGAGAGCTCTTACTACCACAGTTGTCTCTAACATTCTGACTCAAAAACACCTGCTCCTGCTTCTCCTCAGCCGGTCTGTCATACTCACACAATCCTGAAAGCCTCTGACATGATGAGGTACCACCCTAGCATCCCTCTGCCTTCACCATAGACACTCAGTGCCTCACCCTTGAGCCATTTCCACAGCGTTTGACTAGCACTCCCTCCCCCAGGCTCCTTGACCTTCCCTCCAGTGGGTGTGGAGTCAGCTGTTACAATCTCAAAGCACTCCTGTTCAAAGTCTCGGGCCTTAGCCTGGCATTAAGGATTCTGCTCTTCTGGGCCCGCTGGCATAAGAGATCTCTGGAGCTCCTGTGTTGGAGGAGTATTAGTGGAGGGGGGCTGGGAAGTGAACAGGAGACCTGGGAGGCCACTGAATACCTGAAAAGGGAAGGTAGGAGTATCACAAGCTGATGAATGGGAACATGCTGGAGAGGGTGCAGTGAGGAACCCTGTGGGGGAGAGAAGACACACCTGAAAAGGGTAATGGAGGAGAGTTTCACGATGGAACAATGTACAAGGGATTACAGGGTCAGTGAAAACTGGTGAGAGATGAGGATCACCATAGTGCTAGCAACATGGGCAAGAAAGCCATTACCATAACCAGGCCAAGGTCAGTTGAAGGGCAATTACTGGAATTTAGCAAGAGAGCTATGGCTCCAGAAACTGTAGGAGGACTGGAGGGACCCAGGAGAATAAATGTCCCAAACTTGCCTTCTTCAGATCTCTGCTTCCAACCGTCTCCACTTTCTGGGATCTCTGTTGGGGCAGAGGCAGGCAGGGGTGCCCTTTGATGCAAGTGTGAAGTTCAGCCTGAAACAGAGTGTGGAGAGAAGGCAGAACAGGATCCTGGAGGAACAAGAAGAGAATTTGTAGATGATAAACATTGAAAGGCTAAGGTCAATTACTGTAGTAACCAATAATACCATACTGTAAGAAAATAAGGTTCTCTGTTGGGGTACATTTCATAGGAGTTCGAATCAATGTTTTCCTCTGAGAGTAAAAATGTAGTATGGAGAGTGAGTGCAGTGAAAAATTTCCAGGGGCTTCACATAAAGCATACAATTTAAAAAATATTTATAACAGTTTACCTATTCTAACTTAATTCAGGAGGGCTAAGTGTTTTTTATGATTTGATAATTCTTTCTGTGCAGCTCTTACGATAATGTTGAGCTAACTAGCAAATACGGAGCATGCCAAACAAACCTAATTATTTCTAACATCTCTCATTTTGTAAGGCAAAGTAACAAATTGCTGCCACTTCCCATAAGCCTTTTGGGTCACTTCAAAGATTCCTTTAGTTCCCCAGGCCTAAAAGCTTATGAGGAGCAAACCTCACTGTAAACAGCTTACCTGCCCCTCAGGAGAGTACACTGTGGTAGCTTGGTGATGATCTCCAAAAACAACAACATGACTTTCAAAATGGCAAATTCACAATTCTTATAGAAATTTAAATTGGACATGTGTCAAAAATAATAGGACTCTAATTAAAGAGGGAATGGGTAAAATATTAAAATCAGTTTAATTTTTAAAATTTTATTTTACTTAAATTTAATTAACATAAAGTGTATTATTAGTTTTGGAGGTAGAGTTCAGCGATTCATCAGTTGCATACAACATCCAGTGCTCATTACATCACCTGCCTGCCTTAATACCCAACTCCCAGTTACCCCATTTTCCCCAACCTACCTCCCCTCCAGTGACCCTGTTTATTTCCTATAGTTAAGAGTCTCTTGGGGCACTTGGGTGGCTCAGTCAGTTAAGAGTCCTACTCTTTATTTTGGTTGGGTTGTGATCTCAGGGTCCTGGGATCGAGCCCCACATGGGGCTCCCCACTAAGTGGGGAGTCTTCTTGTCTCTCTTGTCTTCTTACCACCGCTACATTCTCTCTTTCTCTCTCTAAAATAAATAAATAAATCTTAAAAAAAGAGAGTCTTTTATGGTTTGTCTCCTCTGATTTTGTCCTATTTTATTTTTCCCTCTCTCCCCCTATGATCCTGTGTTGTTTCTTAAATTTCATGAGTGAAATCATATGATAATTGGTTTTCTCTGATTGACTTATTTCACTTAGCATAATACCCTCTAGTTCCAACCATGTCGTTGCAAATAAGATTTCATTTTTTTGGATGGCTGAGTAATATTGCATTGTGTATATATATATACCACATTTTCTTTGTATACTCATCTGCTGATGAACATGTGGGCTCTTTCCATAGTTTGGCTATCATAGACATTGCTCCTATAAATATTGGGGTGCAGGTGCCCCTTCAGATCACTAGGTTTGTATCCTTTGAGTAATTACCTATTAGTGCAATTGCTGTTAAAATCAGTTTAAATCAAGAACTGACTGACAGGGGCGCCTGGGTGGCTCAGTGGGTTAAAGCCTCTGCCTTCAGCTCGGGTCATGATCCCGGGTTCCTGGGATCGAGCCCCGCATTGGGCTCTCTGCTTGGCGGGGAGGCTGCTTCCCTTCCTCTCTCTCTGCTTGCCTCTCTGCCTACTTGTGATCTCTCTCTGTCAAATAAATAAATAAAAATTAAAAAAAAAGAACTGACTGACAATTTATAGTCTCTCTTTGGGACAAAACTCATTTTTTTCATTATGGACACAGATCATTCACATTGCTGTAGGAGAAAACATCTGCATGACATTAGTGTTCTATAACTTAACCCCAAGTTCTACAGAGCTGTGAAGAACCTAGTCTATCAAAGGCAGTCAGGGGTACACAGCTCCTTAGAGCTGGACCATCCCCGACAGTTCCACTAAACAAGGCCAGCATTTCCTAGAAAGTGCTTCTAATAATTGCTTTTCTTCATTTTCAAGTCTCTGACATATTTTTCCTCCTGCAAATCAGGGATTTTTTAGAGGAGTTAAAGTGTCTGTGGGGGGAGGTAGGGGAAGTACAAGGGGCCCGGTGAGGGCTTATTTATGTATCAGCAATGAGAACAAATTGTGACAGCCTTCTATGCCATGCCAAAAAATCTGGACTTTGCTCAGTGTGATAATAAATTTCTGAAGCAGGGAAGTAGTGTGATCACTTTATATATTTAAAAAAATTATATGTTAACATTTATTGGTATAATTTTAATATATTTAAAAAATATACAATTTGGTACATTTAAAAAAGGATCAATGGAAGATCACATAGAGAAGAAAGACATGGAGGTGGGGGTTCAGTTAGGAGGTTGGTGTGATGGTCTCAGGAAAAGACAGAGGTTATTAAATAGTCAGGAAGAAGAGAATTTCTAGGCATTTCTAGGGTAAAACCAAGCAACACTTTGCCAGGTATTAGATTCAGGAATCCAGAGATAGGGTGCATCCAAGATTATCCAAGATAGCTCACTTATGCCATTGTTGGAGTCTGGGAATGTAGGAGGAGCAAAAGGTTCCAGAAGAATGAGAGAAGTGTGAGAGAAGCCTGGAAGCTTTCAACATCTAACAGCTAGTTGAAAATATGGTTAGGAGTTAAGGAGATAGGTCCAGGCTGGGAATGAAGCATCAAAGCCAAAGGGGTGGCTATGTGGCCCAAAGAGTGAGAAGACCAGAGGGTGGGAAATGAGTTCTGGCAAAGAGGGAAGGAAGCCATGAAGAAAGCTGGAAAGCAACGGAGGTGGAGGAGCCTGGAAGAGTTCCTTCATCTGACTCTTCATTCTACCATTTGTGACCTGTATTATCACTTCTTACCTTTGTGGGTACTATTTGGGAATATTGTTTCCCTAACCAACCGCATTTCTGTATAGCCCCCCGACCAGCATAGAACTTTGAACACAGCTGCCATTCATACATGTTGAGTAAATTAATAGAAAGAGCTATGAGATGAAGAGACTACAAAGGAGTCCAAAGCTACAGAGGGAAACTGAGAAAATGGTCTGCTAGAACTATCTTAGGAGAAACATCAGGATGACAGAGAAAACTGTGGGAGTGGGATAGGGAGGAGTCCCAGGGAGGCGCCAGGATGGTTGGGTGTGCACAAGAGCTTACCCTGTTCTGGGGGTAGTGTGCCCCAAGGCAACCTCTCACTGTCCACTAGAGCAATGCCCTCTGCAGTTGGACCATAAGCCGAAGTATTGCCTTATGACCAAACATGTAGTGTGCATCCCTATAGGGGAGGCTCCTTTGGAAAGGAACTGGGTCTGCCTACATAGCTCACTGATTCATTGCCCCAAGAAAGCACTGCCTCATATCATCAATGAAAATAACCATTTCGGCAGGAAACTCAAGTTCCTACTTAAAAAAATTTTTTTTCTTACTTATTTATTTAAGAAATCTCTACACCCAATATGAGGCTTAAACTCATGATCCTGGGATCAAGAGTCACATGTTTCTCTGACTGATCAGCCAGGCACCCCACAAGTCTCTACTTTTGATGTCACTCTTGTGAGCCGGAGGACCACTAGATTCTCTTTGTCAATGTGCACAATTTACTCAACCACTATTTCCCCTGCTGGCTCTCCTGTCACTGGTTGATGCCTTTCTCACTTTAGCATCATCATCTATATAACCATACGATACGATTAGTATTTAAAAGTGGGGGTTTTACCATTAGACCAGATGGACTTAACAGACATGTATGGAACATTCCATTCAAAAGTAATAGAATATTTCTCCAGTGCACATGGAAAATTCTCCAAGATAGATTATATGTTAGGCTACAAGACAAGTCTTAACAAATTTAAAAAGGTGGAAAATCATATTGAGCATATTTTCTGTCCAAAATGGCATGAAACTAGAAATCAGTTACAAGAAGAAAGCTGGAAAATCCACAAATATGTGGAGACTAAACAATGTGCAACTAAACAACCAATGCGTCAATGAAGAAATCAAAAGTGAAATGAAAAATGCCCAGAGTCAAACAAAAAAAAGGACAGCCTTTGCTATAAATGGTGTTGGGAGAACTGGATGAGTTTTTCATGCAAAAGAATGAAAGTGGACCACTTTCTCACAACATACACAAAAACTTACTCAAAATGGATTAAAGACTTGAATGTTAGACCTGAGACATTAAAACTCCTAGAGGAAGAAGTACCTTGGTGGCTCAGTTGGTTAAGTGCTCAACTCTTGATTTTGGCTCAGGTTGTGATCCCAGGGTCGTGAGATCGAGCCCTGTGTTGGGCTCCACACTGAGCATGAAACTTAAGATTTTCTCTCTCTCCCTCTGCCCCTCCCCTCGCCTCTCCCCCCTTCTCTCTTTCTTAGAAACAAAAACCAGCAAATGGAAACTTGAGTAATTTCACAGAGAAAAAAAAAACCTCCCCAATAAGAAGACAACCTGCTTAAAAAATGGTCAGAAGATCCAGACACTTCACCAGAGAAGTTATTCAGACGGCAAATGGGCACAAGAAAACAAGCTGAACATCCTATGTCATCAAATGCAACTTAAAATAACAATATACCACTGCACACCTAGTGGAATGACCAAGACCCAGAACACCAACACCAAATATTGGCAAGAATATGGAGCAACAGCAGCTCTCACTCATTGCAAAATGGTGCAGCCACTTTGGGAGAGAGTTTGGTGGTTTCTTACAAACTCTTGCTGTACAATCCAGCAATCACGCCCTTTGATATTTACCTAAATGAGTTGAAAGCTTATGTGCACACAAAAACCTGCACACAGTTGTCTGTGGCAGCTTTATTCATGATCGCCCAACTTGAAAGTGGGTGTTAATGGATAAATACGTTAATGGATAAAAAAAAAACACAAAACTTTGGGACATTGGGACATCCACACAATGGAGTATTAATCAGTGATCAAAAGAAACTAGCACGGGGCGCCTGGGTGGCTCAGTGGGTTGAAGCCTCTCCCTTCATCTCGGGTCATGATCCCAGGTCCTGGGATCAAGCCCTGCATCAGGCTCTCTGCTTGGCGGGGAGCCTGCTTCCTCCTCTCTCTGCCTGCTACTCTGCCTACTTGTGATCTCTGTCTGTCAAATAAATAAATAAAATCTTAAAAAAAAAAAGAAGAAGAAACTAGATATCAAGCCATGCAAAGACATGGAGGAATCTTCAGTGCATGTTGCTAAGTGAAAGAAGTCAGTCTGAAAAGGCTATGCATTATTTGATTCCAAATTTGTGACATTCTGGAAAAAGCAAAACTATGGAGAGAGTAAAAATATCAATGGTTGCCAGAGGTTGAGAGGAAGGAGGGATGAATATTGGAGCTTAGGGTATGTTTATGGCAGTGAAACTACTCTGTGTGACACTAGCATGGTAAACATATGACATAATGCAGCTGTCCAAACCCATAGAATGTACAGCCAAGAAAGAACCCTAATGTAGAATACTATGCAGCCATCAAAAGAAATGAAATCTTACCATTTGCGACGACATGGATGGAACTAGAGCATATTATGCTTAGCGAAATAAGTCAACTGGAGAACGACAACTATCACATGATCTCCCTGATATGAGGAAGTGGAGATGCAACGGGGGTGGGGGTTAAGGTGGTAGGAAAAGAAAAAATGAAACAAGATGGGTTCGGGAGGGAGACAAACCAAAAGAGACTCTTAATGTCATAAAACAAACTGAGGGGGGTGGGGAGGAGAGGGGTTGGGAGAGGGTGGTGGGGTTACATTATATGTTTAAATAAAAAAAAGCTTAAATAATAAAAAAAAAGAACCCTAATGTAAACAATGGACTTTAGTTAATAATAATGTATCAATATTGGCTCATCAATTGTAACAAATGTACCACAGTAATACATGGTGTTAATAATAAGGAGACATATTATATATATATATTTATATATAAAAATTCTCTGTCCTTTCTGCAAAGTTTTTCTATAAACCCAAAAGTGCTCTAAAAAATAAAGTCTTTTAAAAAAACAAACAAACAATGTTTAAATAAAGCTTAAATAAAGTAAAAAAAAAGAAAAAAACAAAAAAACAAACAAACAAAAAACCTCAAAAAAACCCAAAAACCTCCTAGAGGCAGTCATAGGCAGTAAGTCCTTCATATCAGTCTTGGCAATGATTTTTTTGGATTTGAAACCAAAAGCAAAGGCAACTAAAGAAAGCAAAAATAAAAAGCAGGACTACAGCAAACTAAAAAGCTTCTGCACAGCAAAGGAAGCCATCAACAAAATGAAAAGGCAGCCTACTGAATGTGAAAAGATATTTGCAAAACATATGATAAGGGGTTAGTATTCAAATTATATAAAAACTCAATAGCAGAAAGCCAAACAATCTGATAAAAAATGGGCAGAGGATATCCATTTTTTCAAAGAAGACACAGAGGGCCAACAAGTACATGAAAAGATGCTCAGTATCACTAAACATCAGGGAAACACAAATCAAACCCACAATGAGATATCTCACACCTCTCAGAATGGTTCATATCAAAAAGACAAGAAATAGCAAGTGTTGGCAAGGAAGTGGAGAAAAAACAATTCCACTTCTGGGTCTTTATCTGAAGAAAATGAGAATGTTAACTCAAAAAGATATCTGCAACTCCTTGTTCATTACAGCAGGATTAACAATAGGCAAGACATGGAGGCAGTCTAAGTGTCAACAGATGAATGGATAGAGAAGATGTGGTGTATCTAAACAATGGAATATTATTCACCATGAAGAAGAATGAAATCTTGCCATTTGCAGTGAAGAGAGATGGAACTTGAGGGAATCACACTGAAATAAGAGAAATAAATGAAAACAAAGTGAGGTAAGTCAAAGAAAGACAAATACCAGACAATATCACCTATGTGTGGAATTAAAAGACCAAACAAACAAAAGCGAAAAAAAAAAGACGAAGCTCATAGAGAACAGATTGGTGGTTGCCAGAGTGGGAGTGAGATAGCAAAATGAATGAAGGGAGAAAAAGATAAACACTTCCAGTTATAAAATAAGTAAATTATGAGGATGTAATGTACAGTATGGGGACTATAGTTAATAATATTGTATTGCATATTTGGATGTTGCTAGGAGAGAAAAGTCTTTTTTTTTGTTTTCAAAGATTCTTGTTTATTTGTCAGAGAGAAAGAGAGCACAAGCAGAGGGAGAGGCAAGAAGAGGGAGAAGCAGGCTCCTCGCAATGAACAGAAATCAGAATAGAATACTCATGAAAGAAATTGAGGAAGACACAAGAAGAGGTAAATGTTCCATGCTCATGGATTGGAAGGACAAATGTTGTGAAATATTGTGAAAACACTTATGCTACCTAGAGCAATCTACACATTTAATGCAATCCCTGTCAAAATACCATCATTTTTTTCAAAGAAATGGAAATAATCCTAAAATTTATATGGAACCAGAAAAGACCTCGAATAGCCAAAGGAATATTGAAAAAGAAAACCAAAGTTAGCGGCATCACAATTCCAGACTTCAAGCTCTATTACAAAGCTATAATCATTAAGATCATATGGTACTGGCACAAAAACAGACACACAGATCAATGGAACAGAATAGACAGCCCTCAACTCAATGGACCCTCAACTCTATGGTCAACTAACCTTCAACACAGCAGGAAAGAATGTCCAATGGAACAAAGACAGTCTCTTCAATAAATTGTGTTGGGAAAATTGGACAGCCAAAGCAGAAGAATGAATGTGGATCATTTCCTTACACCACACACAAAAATAGGCTCCAAACGGATGAAAGACCTCAATGTGAGACAGGAATCCATCAAAATCCTTGAGGAGAACACAGGCAGCAACCTCTTTGACCTCAGCCACAGCAACTTCTTCCTAGAAACATCGCCAAAGGCAAAGGAAGCAACGACAAAAGTCATCAAAGACTTCATCAAAGTCAAAAGCTTTTGCACAGCAAAGAAAACAGTCAACAAAACCAAAAGACAACTGACAGAATGGGAGAAGGTATTTGCAAATGACATATCAGATAAAGGGCTAGTATCCCAAATCTATAAAGAACTTATCAAACACAACACCCAAAGAACAAATAATCCAATTAAGAAATGGGCAGAAGACATGAACAAACATTTCTGCAAAGAACACATCCAAATGGCCAACAGACACATGAAAAAGTGCTCAACATCACCCGGCATCAGGGAAACACAAATCAAAACCGCAGTGAGATACCACCTCACACCAGTCAGAATGGCTAAAACTAGCCAATCAGAAAATGACAGACATTGGTGAGGATAAAGAGAAAGGGGACCCCTCCTACACTGTTGGTGGGAATGCAAGCTGGTGCAGCTACTCTGGAAAACAGTATGGAGGTTCCTCAAAAAGTTGGAAAATAGAGCTACCCTATGACCCAGAAATCGCACGGCTGGGTATTTACCCTAAAGATACAAATACAGTGTTCTGAAGGAGCATGTGCACCCAAATGTTCAGAGCAACAATGTCCACAATAGCCAAACTATGGAAAGAACCTAGATGTCCATCAACAGGATGAATGAATAAAGAAGAGTTGGTACACACACACACACACACAGAATGGAATACTATGAAACCATCAAAACCCCCGAAATCTTGCCATTTGCAACAATGTGAATGAAACTAGAGGGTATTATGCTAAGCAAAATAAAGTCAGTCAGAGAAAGATAATTATATGATCTCTCTTATATGAGGAATTTGAGAGGCAGGATGGGCCATTGTGGCGGGTAGGGAGGGAAAAAATGAAACAAGATGAAACCAGAGAGGGAGACAAACCATAAGAGAATCTTATTGTTAGGAAACAAACTGAGGGTTGCTGGGGGGAGAGGGGGAAAGGGACAGAGTGGCTGGGTGATGGACATTGGGGAGAATATGTGCTATGGTGAGTGCTGTGAATTGTGTAAGACTGATGATTCACAGACCTGAACCCTAGAAGCAAATAATACATTATATGTTAACCTCCCCCCCCAAAATTCTGTAACTACAAATGGAGACAGACATTAACTAGACTTGTAGTGGTAGTTTCACTATATACATAAATATCAAATCATTATGTTGTATACCTTAGAACTAAGATAATGTTGTATGTCAATTATACCTCAAAAAATGTAGACAATTTATATCTGTCAGTTGCCAGTTTTACAATGTTGCATTTTTGGGGAAAGATTTGTTGCTGTTTTTTTTTTCCTCTTGGCTTGGTATTCACCCTTGGTTTTATCATTCGGTATTTATCCTTCAGTATTCATCTTTGATGTTTGCCACATTAAAGCCATAAAATCCAGGGGTGGGCCTGAGGCATTCACAGTGACATAGCCTGCCCTAGGGGAGAAAGAACACACACCCCATCTTATTTCTCTAGCAGAAGGTGCAATAAATGAATTAACTTTTTAAACATTCTTCATCCAATACCCACGGTCCTAGTATGGTAGGAAGCATGATAAACATTAAAGCATCAATTCCCAACTATGTCAAATATTATCAACATATCAGTAAGACCAAATATTTTAAATTTCTGGCAGATGACACATTTATTTAAAGCAGGGATTACCATCTCTTTATTCATGAGGATCCCTTTAAAATGTCAAACAATTTAGTGGAGCTTCACAAGTGTATCTGAGGTTTTAATGAGTGTTTTGTTGACTGAGAAAATGTTCTGACCAACTAACAGCTTTTACGGATTAGGCAACCCCTTAAATGAGTTTAGAATTAGTGAGCGATGGTGTTGTGGACTCTCACACTGTTGGTTGGCAAGTAATCAAACCTCCTGGTTTAGTTTCCTGCCACACTGACTGCCTGGACTTGGATAGTGTGGCCTGTTGTCGCCACAAAGACCCCAGTGAACTTGACCCCAGCACCAGCTTGGTCAATGCTTATCCTCTCAATTTGCCTTCTTGAAACCTGACTGCCATCATGTGAGGAATCCAGTCTAAGCTCCCTGAGGATAAAGGACTATAAGGGGGAAGAGAGGTCCAGCTGCTCCAACTGAGTTCTCAGCCTAGTTACCAGCTGAAAGCAATCACATGAGTGATCCCAGGAAAAACCAGCAGAATCACCCAACTCATGAGCAGAATCATGAGAAATAATAAATCATTGTTTTAAATCATTAAATTCTGGAGTAGTTTGTTATGCAGCAATAGATAACCAAAACACAATGATATTTACATAATCTGACATATACTAGTATGTAAATGAATCACATGGATCACTGATTCATTCATTTAATATTTATCAGGGCCTACCACACACACATTGTTCAGTCTACACTCAAGACTGGCTCTGCGTAAGGTTGCATGGACCCTGTGTAATCACCCTATGGGCCCAGAAAGTCTGAGACTCCCAAGTAGGGAAGGAAGTCCCAAATTAAGATAATATTCTACATGGGATATCTTCAAAGTTAGGAAGAAACTAGAACCGCCTCCCCACCCCCTACCCCAGGTGTGTAAGGCAAACCAACCCTTTAATTCTGGCAGTTTGATCATTGGTCTGAAAATAAAGGCTGAGCCGTGGTTTTTGTACCTGCTTTAGCTCATCGTTTTTCTTTGCTCTACACCATGACTCTTTGCTGTAACACGAGTTCTGGTCAGTTTGTCTTTAACAGGAACTAATCATGTGTTAATGTAGCTCTTTACGGTTTATAAAGTGTTCTTCATTTTACAAAGCACTTTCGTGGACAATATGTCATTAAACCTTGAAATGACCCAGGGAGGTTATTTGCTCCAGGCCCCGTGGAGCAAACGTGTGTAGAGGGTCAGTGCAAATCTGTCACCACTGTTGAACAAATGGTTTTGAGCACTGACCTTACGAGTAGCAGGGCATTTTCATACAGTTGTGTTAAAGCTGGCACTCTCATAAATGACATCATCATAATACAATTCAAAAGGTGACACTCTTTCATATGTGACATTAATGCTCTTCCAATTAGAATTTTAAGTCAATTTCTGTTTTGTTCTGAGAGTTTTAATCAAGACTGAAAAACTTTACTATATCACATCCTTGGCAATATCCATTGAAAGTTTGGATTTTTCTCTTTGCAAAGCCCCTGGTCCCCCAGGGATATTTTAGCAAGAAGAATGTGATTCAAAGATTTCCAGATGTTACTCTTCAGATGTGTCTCAGCGTGCATCTAGAAACCATCTGGTAGCAGCAACAGCTGGATGGCGTCCAAATGTAAATGTTCATCCAGGTAAAAGGATATTAATAGAAGAACTTGGACCAATTAGTGGTTTGTCAACTACATTTGTGATATTGTTTCATCAGCTCTCAGTAACCAAGACAGGCTTCCAAAATTCTATGTTCTCCTTTTTTTTTTTTAGCTCAGGTGGCTCTTCCTTACCTGGGTATTCTAAGAAATTATTCGTGGTTAGTCTTAGAGTAAACTCTGCTTTGCTTAAATGTTCTGAAGGGTCCGTAGTGTTGCCTTCACAAATAAATACCTTTGCACCCCCATGCCCTTTCCTCCCAGTGAAAGAAAGAACTATCTCTGAGGGACGCCTGGGTGGCTCAGTTGGTTAAGCAGCTGCCTTCGGCTCAGGTCATGATCCCAGCGTCCTGGGATCGAGTCCCCATATCGGGCTCCTTGCTCAGCAGAGAGCCTGCTTCTCCCTCTGCCTCTGCCTGCCACTCTGTCTGCCTGTGCTCACTCTCTCTGACAAATAAATAAATAAAATCTTTAAAAAAAAAAAAAAAGAACTATCTCTGAGATGTGCCGAGGAGCAGTTGGTGGGTCTCTGGGGTGATGGTAAATGTATATCTTGGTCATCGAGCTTCTGACTCAGGAAGCTGCATTAAGCATAAGCCAGAGTCAATAGTCTCACCTACTCCCCTAGTTCCTGGAATGAAAGAGAACATCCCCCAGCCATCTGACTCTGGGACCTCCAACAGGATGGTATCATCTCATTAATTCAGCTCCTCTCTTTTCTGGGAAGTGTTGATAATGATGCCAGGAGCTGGACTGAACTTTCTCTAGCTATACACTAACTTTTAACTCTGCAAATTAATGAAGATAATAGTGAAGATAATTAATAAAAAGCATCACAATGAATAAAAATCATTTCAGGAAGAATATTCCATCTACATGTAAAAAAAAGTTCTTCCAAGCACCTCAGAAACAATTGTTTTCCTAATTTAAAGATGGTAATAATAAAAAAGAAGGAAAAAATATAGACAGTAATAATAGCAAATGTTTATTAAGCATTTACCATGTGCAAGGTATTTTGCTAATTGATTTATGTAGATTATCTCACTTAATTGTCACATGGAACCTAAGGGTTTTCTTAAATACTAATCGTATAGATGAGGGAACTGAACTGCAGGGCATTAAGAAATTTGTGCAAGGTCCCAAATGTTGTAAATGGTAGTTAATGAAAGCCTACTCTGTCCCAAGGAAATCCACACATGACAATTTATTTCTTACAATAATTTTGTGAGGCAATTTTTATTTTTACTGTTCCCATTTTGCAGGTGAGAAAAATGAAGGAAATTCAGTGATTTTTTTTTCTTTAGACCCCAGAACTAGCATGTGGCACAGTGAGGATGTGATCCCAATTCTGCAGATTCCAAAATCATAAATTATTCTAACACCCTGCATATCCTTTTCTGGGTAATTAAGGCCAAAGCCCTCAGGACACTGAGCTATTAAACCCACAGAGCTGGTCTTTGGTGGATTGGGGGTGGGGAGAGCAGCCCTATTTGGATTATCCCTAGGATCCTTTGGTATGATACTTTGCAAAAATAAGCCATTGGACCTATCTGGAGAATCACAGTGCTTCCTGGTTTCATCCCCACACCGAAATGGCAAGTTCACTAACTACAATATGGAGTAATGTTTGCTGATCCCGTCTGGCCATCGGGTTAGCACATACCACACCAGCCACGTCTCTGATTGCATCAGAGGAGTACTATCAGCGATTTTGGAAAGCAGCAAGGAAATCCATCTGCAGTTGGGAATCAGGTTTGCACGAAAGAGGGATTTCTGAATCAGAGCAGACAGTAGACACTCGACCACATCAAGGAGGAAACAGACTTTCAGGCAGACATCGAGTTGTAGCGTTGGGGGCTGCTGACTGATTAGCCAGCCGCAGGGTGGGTGGTGCTGAGCTCCTGGCTGTAGCAAAAAAGGAAGAGTGAGGCTGGACGTTGAATGGAAGAAGGCAGGGAAGCATGAAGTGTCAGGATCTACAACATCTGGGGATGCTTAATCTGGAGGAAACGTAGACCTCCCACACAGTAGCACTATTATGAGCTCTGATTATACACTAGGGTACAGAAAAAAATAACAAACTAGTTCGCCGGTAAATAATACCTCCTTGATGTGAAAAATCTACTGCTTTCCTGAAGCTTTCCCCTCTTCACCCGCGTGTCTGATAGGTAGATGGTGCCGAGTTTCTCAGTGGGACAGGAAGGGAGCCCTACAAGTGCGTATCTAAACACTGACAGCTCTTGGGAGTGTCAGCGACAGAGGAGAAGCCCGAACCACAAAGGAGAGTGATGGCCCAAGATTCCTTTGGGGAAATCTACCCAATGGTAACTCAGGTCTTCCTACTTCAGAACCAGCGCCTGAGTTGGAGAGCAAGGTGGGGCTGGGGGTGTGAGAGGAGGGATAGTGGGAGCAGGACCTCAGCTCACTAGTCACTGGCTCATTCAATCACTCATTCACTCACTCGTTCATTCACTCATTCGTCCATTCGGTACAATGTTAAAAAGGTGTGCCTTTTTAACACCTGCTTTCAAATTCTAGCCCCACCTCTTGAATGCTCTGCAAACTCAGACGAGTTACTTAGCCCCTATAAGCCTCCTCCAAGTAGTTCCTGCATTATAAGGAATAAAATGCATGGCACAGTAACATGATCATACCACCACTGGGTTAAGCACATATGGGTGATCAATGGATATATGCTGGGATTGTTTTTGAGTCTTTCAAAAAGTAATAATGAGCTCTGGGCTAGGTGCCAAAGGTACAAAGAGGGTGGCTTAGGAGCATAACATTACTCTCCACTTGTGAAATAAGACACATGGCAACCTTTTCTTCCAAGGCTCTTATATTTCCTTTCTTCCCACTTTCTCATATATAGAAAACCCAGTAGATGGAACAAGGGAGAAAGGGGGCTCTGTGGTCAGAGAGGAGATGAGAAGATGGGAACATTCTAGAATCCTCTCTGTGCCAAGCATACAATAAGCACTTAATAGTTGTACAACTAAGGTGACTCCAGGAGGGCCACATTCTCAGAAGGAGAATGGAAATTTTTTATTTAATTTTCCTGGTGTTTTGGTTATAATACAGTCACTTGAAATACAAGGTCACAAACTGGTGGCCAATGGATCTGATCTGGTCCAGTGACAAGTTTCCTTTGGCCCGCACGGTATTTTAAAAATTGGGAAAGTCTTACATTTCATTCACATAAAAACCTGGATTTCTGAGTTCTGAAAACTGAGAAGGCCTGGCAACCCTGGCCTGCATTCCTGTGTGGTAGAGGGAGGCTGTGGAGGCTAGCCCCATTCCAGGGTCTTCCCTTCTCTTTCCCTCTAGTGCCACCATCCCCTATTGTATTTCAGCCATTTGGGACAAGGGCACTGCCTTCTCCGCCACCACCTCATTGGATCGTTCTGGCCATCCTTGAGGTGACCTCAGGTGAGGAGAGAAGACCCGACTCCTGGCACAGACCTTTCTCGAAGTCATGCCTTCTCTGCACTCACTCCTTCCCATGCCTCTCTGCTAGGGCTGCAAGTCCTGATGACTGATCTTTCTCTTTCCACCCAGATCTGCTGACCCCGTGTCAACATGGCTGACACCACCCTTCCTTCATGATGATTCCCCTTCCAGGCAATAAGAAAATGATTAAATGATAGTTATCATGGCATCTGAAACAAGGGCAGTTTCCCTCTGGTTAGCCAAGCGCAGGATGGGACATAACAGCACATTCTTTGCATACCATCAGCATGACTGAGAGCCATCCCCAAAGTGAAGAGATAGGGGAGTTTGAGCCTCGAACAGTATAGTGGTTTTCAAGCTCACTTTGTTCTTTTCATCACCTTCAATCAGCAGCACACTTAATATTTTGTTTTGTTTTTTTCCTCAAATGGATCCTTACCTGGGGGCCTGATAAACCCAGAACTTCCCCTGGCAGCATGCCCTTGGATCCCTGGGGACATAGAGAGCCTAACTGAAAAACATGGCCCCAATCACCTCCTACATTCTGCCAATGAGGCAGAGGCCTGGGCAGAGAAAGCGGCTTGTCCAGCCTTCTGGAGGGTGTAAGTGGCCGCGGACTCAGGCCTCAGACAGGCCTCCTTCTGGGTTCTGGTGCCCTTTGCCCTCTGACGCGTCGTCCTCAGCAGCAGTAACAACTCATCCTCTGTTCTGTCACTCTGACTGGGCATGCAAGCAGAGCCCCTCTCTGGCTGAGTGATATCACCATCACTCACTTCCGATTCCTGGGTCTTTCCACCTGAGTACTGCTGTTGCCCCGGAGCAGCCAGCCCCCAAGATGGCTCCAATGCCTCTGCCTCCTGGTCTTCACACCTGGGTAGTCCCCTCTCACATTGTGCCAGGTTGGTCTGTGTGACCAGTAGAATACAACAGAAGCGCTGGATGTCCCTTTTGAGATTAAGTTAAAAAGACACAGCAACTTCTCTCTGTGTCATCAGTCACTCTGGGGGGAAGCCATATTAAGGAAGGAAGGAAGGAAGGAAGGAAGGAAGGAAGGAAGGAAGGAAATTCACCCTTTTAAAGTGTATAATCGTGGTTTTTATTGTAGTCACACTACCATGAAACCATCTAATTCTTCATCTAATTCTAGAACATATTCATCACTCCAAAAATATGACCCTTACTTGTTCCTCTCTGCCCTTATCCCCTGGAAACTATTGGTCTATTCTCTTTTTCTATGGCTTTGCCTATTCTGGACACTTCATATAAATGGAATCATACAGTCCTTGGATCTCCTTGGCCTTTTGTGTCTAGCTTCTTTCATTTAGCATAATGTCTTCCTTGTCCATCTGTGTTCTGGAACATATCAGTATGTCATCCCTTCTTACTGCTGAATAATATTTCACTGCATGGATATACCACATATATCCTTTATCCGCTCATTAACTGTGGACATTTGAGCTGTCTGCACTTTTCTGGCTGTTGTCATGAACACTCATGTATACATTTTTGTGTACATATGTATTTTCAGTTCTCTTGGGTGTATACCTAGGAGTGGAATTATAGGGTCGTAGGGTAATTCTATGTTTAACTTTCCAAGGGGACTGTCAAGCTCTTTTCCACAATGGCAATACCATTTTACACTCAAGATGTGCATTTCTGAACCTAGTAAACAGTCTAACAACTGGACAAAAATGGAACATGAAAATAAGCACAAAATTGAGACCTAGGGAAATTGACTTTTGACTTTTCATCATTTAGCATGTGGTTTGGTATTGCACAGACTCGGGACTTGTGGTTGTAGTTGAGCCTGCTATATGTACCCTGACATCCATTCTTCCCTCCTTCTTGGTAATTGACCCCTTGAATTTAAGCTGGCCCTTCACTGCCCAAAATAAAGGTGCTAATTCTTAGCTTCTTAGGCATGGCCACTGACTGAGTTCTGGTAAATGAGATGTAATCAGGAGCTTGCTATGTGTCTTCCAAGAAATGACCTCAAGGGGAAGAGGCATGCCCTTTCTCCTCTTCCCCTCTCCTGCTGACTGGACTGCAGAGGTAATGGCTGAACTCAAAATGCCATTTGGCGTTCGGCTCTTTTCCCTCCTGCTCCCTCCTTCTGTCCACTTTGGCCTCACTGAACTTTCAATTCCTTGAATAGACCATGCTGCATCTCACCATGATGCTGGCACACAGTGGTCCTTCAGCTGAAATTTTCCTCCGTATCCTGTATCTGCTCAACCCAGTCAGCTCCTGATCATACCTGGGATCTCCTGAGAGAAGCCTTTTCTGACCTTCCTGACTCATGTGAGGGCCTGCTCTGTGCTGCTTGCTGTTCACCAGTGTGCCTGGCACTGGGTCTGGCACATGGCAGGTGCTTGAAGAATGTCTGTTAAGTGAATGAATAAACGACCTCCATGTCTAGTTGCATGAACTTGGTACTTAACCTCTCCAAGATTTCATCATCAGAAAATGGAGATAACGGCAGTGACTACTTGTGACTACAGTGACCGCTGGTGAAGAGCGGTCAAGTGTCAGCTGCCATCATGGCTCCCGTCACCAGTGGTCCTCACTGACCAGGTGTGACCAAGATGTGGTGCAGGACGTAAACGCATCCTATGAAGAGACTGGAGACTCCCTTATCCTGATTCCTCAGGACAGGAGTATAATAACCCATGGGCCTCTTCTATCGTCTACCTGCCTGTGCCACTGGTCCAACACATGTGTGTTGTGCCTGTGACTGATGTGGGGTTTATGTTAGACACAAAAATCCAGTGAGATGAATAGATGTTAGAGAGATAATAAAATGTAATGAGAAAAAGCCCGCTCTCCTTTGTCAGAAAAACTCAGAATCAAATAGGAGCTTTGTCAGCCTTGGAAAGTTACATGGTCCCCTGAACATCAATTCCCTCATCCATGAAATGGGAGAATAGTAGAACTTACCTGATAGCACTGTGTTGAGGATTAAATGTGAGCAAGTCCCAATGCCTGATAGACAGTAAATCCTCAATAAGTGGCAGCCAATACTGCTTACCAGCAAAGACCCAGAGCACACTCCCCTTTGATGAGCTTGTTGCTTCCTGAGATGATGAGGCCAGGTGGCCTGTGTGGTGCCAGCATACAGCATGCAGGCGCAGCAGGGAGAGGCTCTGTCCTCAGCAGCACCTGAAACCAAAGCCAAGCCAGGTGAGGATGAACCAAATGAGGCCTCCCCAGGATCTAGGCCAGGGGACAGACACTGCTGATAGAGCCAGTCATGACAGGACCTCCTCCTTGGGAGCTGGGAGTTGGCCTCTGCCCCTTGAGCAGCACTTCTCCCTGTGCTCGAGGCCTGACTGACAGTCACTCTTGTCACCTCCCCAAATCAAGGTTCATTCAGTCCTAACATTCACCATTTCTGCTTTGTTCCAGAACCCACCAGAAAGGGTAATAAATGACAACAGAGCTTCCTCCCCTCTGTCCTTTTCTTGTATAGAGTAAGGAGGAGGCATACGATGATAACAGACCTACAAGAGATTCACAGGCCACTCTACTACAGTGGCCACCCATGAGGAGCCACTGTGCCACAACTCCCATGGAGCTAGAAGCATCTTCCTGGCCCTGAAGGCATGAGAGGCAACACACTCACCAGGCCAGTTGTCAAATATCACTAAGTTTCAAGATGGTGACGGCAGAGCATTGAACCAAGCAGGTGCCCTTCAACGCACAGGACCCCATGTGACAGCATAGGTCACATGCCCAGGAAGTGAGTCCTGCCCTGCAAAAGTCCATAGTGCTAGGAAAACTGGCCAGTAAGCCTTCCAGAGAGCCTCTCAGGAAGCAGGAGAATCTCTTGAGCCCATGTTTAAGCTTGGGGTGGTAACAGAAGAAGTGAAGGTGGAAGGTTAGGATAGATACTAATAGCCAGAACTTCTTGGAAGGCAGAACCTGGGTGTCAGCCTGCAGTGCCCAGGACCAGGCCTGTTGTGCGTGTCACCTTCTCACGTGGGTGGTCTGTCCTTGTGGACTTCCCCATTTGTCATGGTGCGCTAGGCCAACACAGGCTCTGCTGCTGAATGGGACTAGAGCAACCCTGAGATCTCTCTCCTGCCTGGACTTTTTGTTGTGTGATATCTCTCTTTACCCCAGCTGAAATCACTTTTCTCCGTATACTTCTAGGGTCAGGACCCTGAAAATTCCACCCTTAGGGGGCAAGGCAACCAAAAGGCATTTGTCTTACCATGGATGGGTGACTGACCATGGAGTGGTGACCCGATCGCTGGTGTGGGAATCCTGCGTACCCGCTCAGTCATTTACGGCCTTCCCCTGCAAACACGTAGGTCTTGCGCGTGTGCACATATACGGCCTTCCCCTGCAAACAGGTAGGTTGCGCGCGCACATGCGCATGTGACTTAGTCCAAGTCTGACAGATCACAGTCCATTAAATAATGTGACGTCACTTTATGCTTTGAATGTTTGTGCCCCCTAAAATTCATATATTGAAATCCTAATGCCCAACGTGATGAAATTTGAATGCGAGGCCTTCAGCTCCGTCCTCAGGAACGAGCCTTCTTGATTTAGGACCAGTCCTAAAGCGGAGCCCATGCTTGTGCTGAGGGATTGTCATTCCCCAGAAACACTCTGAAGACGTGGGGGGCTGCCTTCTTGTGGAACATTGACACGACCTCATTTCACATGCACCGCAGTCTTCGAGTTATAACAAACGTCAAACGCTCAATTGTTGGTCCCAGCACAATAGTAAAGAAAACAGAACAGTAAAGAAAACAGGTCCACTGGCTTTCGAAACAATGGTCTCATTCAGCTTCCTGGTCACACATGTTGAAGCTTCCATTCCCTCCTAATGCTTAAAATTGCTTCAACCCATTATGGGGCAGGGATCACTCCCTCCAGAGGCTTAGACAAACAGCCAAGTTCCTTAGGTGAGGGTCATCACCCGCTTTGCTTCCCTACCAGATGGTTTCCACTGCCTGGATATCATCCCTCTCACCTCCTGGCCTGCAGCTGGAGGGCCTCCTCTCATGGCCAATTTTACTTTGTCTCTTAGAAGCCTCGCCCTTGGCAATTCTCCCCAGAAAAGTGAAACTTGCCAATGGAATTTAAATTAAAAGTCTTCAGAAATGGAAAATCAAGTTAGGAAGCACCTAGTAAGTGCTTGATGACAAGAATGAATGAACGAGTGAATTTACCCCAGGAGCTGACCCCTTCACTAACAAAATTAAAAAAAAGACCTATATTTCAAGGTTTCTGAATTTTGTTCCTCACTCTTCCTTATCTCCTTAAAGTCCTGGAATAGTTTTATTAGCACTGCAAATGTCCAAGTCCTACCCCAAACCTACTCCAATGGAGTCTTTGGAGGAGTTTGAGTTAGGACTGGACATTGCTAACAAACTCCTCAGGGAGCATCTTGGGTTAACAAAGTTTGCAAAGCCATGTGCCCAGGCACTGTAGCCTCGAGAATGAACCAGATGCTGTCAGTCAGGGAGTTCTGCCATTGTGATTAATATCGAGTGGTTCTTTTTCTTGAATCGCAGTCTGGGGAAATATTAACAAATACTCACTTTGGTTTGTGGGCTGAGCTCAAGCGAAGAAAAGCTTCCAAGAGCCAAAGGACTCATAAAAACAAGTGCATGAAATATGCTACTTCACATTTCCACAGTAAAAGAGAGCTCACGGGTTGCTATTACCTGGAGAAAAACAGACGATATTTAATAACGCATTAAAATGGTGCCTGGTTG
Organism: Taxidea taxus jeffersonii; assembly: GCA_003697995.1. Taxonomy (NCBI): domain Eukaryota; kingdom Metazoa; phylum Chordata; class Mammalia; order Carnivora; family Mustelidae; genus Taxidea; species Taxidea taxus. The sequence goes on along the minus strand of RCUC01160115.1, from coordinate 27,414 downwards.
CCAGTTATATCACAGGGAACTCCACATCTCATTTCATGCAATCAGCAAGGAGAGTGGGAAAAAGAGAGAAATGCTCCTGCGTCCGGAGCACACCGATTTCAGAAAAAAGACACCAAGGGTTTTCTGGAACAATTATTCTCCTTCTGAAATACCAAGTATCAACTACAGAGCTCATGTCTAGATGTAACTGAATATTGTATCACTTAGGAGGTCTCTGAGGAATATTTCATGTTGGCTAATAAAGCCTGTAATGTTTCATAGTCAAACTGCATTCAGTAGAGCTTGCTTCCAATAATTTATCTTCATGAACAAAACTCATTTCTGCTCCACAAAGAGACCATCTGGAAGGACCTCACGAAATCATGGTTTTGGTGGAGGACGCTTGTTGACCAGTGTCCCTGCCTTATTCAGAAGCTGTGGGAGCACAAACTGGAAGTTCTTACTTGCTAGACAGAAAAGAGTACTGACTGCTTAACTTCTGGGGAGCAGAATATTGTGGTGTTTCATAAAGGCGTAAACTTTCTACTTAGGTCTCTCTTACCTGTTCTTTTCACTGTCAACTCATTTCCCATCATGCCTCCCATTTTAATCCCTCTCTGTATTTGTAAATGAAAGTGAGTCCCTGCTTTAAAAATATGTAGACATCAGTAAGTAGCATGAACTGAGTATTTTGAGGGACAAAGGGACAGCTTGTTCATTGTGACCTAGAGACTAGTGAAAAATAGAATAGGCTGATCACAGCGCTTTCCAACCATATTATAACAGGCTGATTACTTGTCCAATATCCGCTCTTTGATGTAGCCCTGGAGGGCAGAGACCATGCTTTATTTCTCTCTTTCTATATCTAGACCATTGGAACATAACAGGCACTCATTAAATATTTGCTGAGTGAATAAATAAAGCCATGATCAAAGGAATGGAGTGAGAGGTGGGGAAATGAGTCCCTCAGAGTAAGATTAATGGATATTATAGTCCAATCACCTTGAATTTAATCAAAGGCTTACTGGAGGTTGCCAGGGAGCAAGAGCTCTTGGAGATGTGAAAGGTAGATATGTTCATAAACAGAAATGAGTCCTTTCTATTCCTACAGGTCCTTGAAGACAATATGCTAACACTTCTTCACCTGGCTCATAGAATACATGGAATAATTATTTGAAATAGATAGTGCTTTAACTCAAAAGTAAAAACAAGTTGGTGTTTTTTAATGCATAAAAAACCGAAATTCCAAACTATGAGTTGTCCCTGCAGAGTAAATGAATATCTGTTGTTCAGAATGCCCACGAGAGCAAGCTTCCTACCTTGTCCTGGACACACTTGACTCCATGGAACAACCATGTGGCTTAAATAGAATTTGCTGTTTTCATTTCCATCCCACCCCACTGGCCAGAGTGATTGTTTCAGAGGTCAGGTTGTAACTTGAGTCAGGTCAATCGTTTGACCCCTTCCCTGACCACAACCCATGGCTCGGAATAAGATATGAATGGAACCTACAAAGGGCCAATGAGAGCTCTTCCTGGGGTTAGTATGAGGGTCTCAGGTCTCTGGGGATAGAGATGCAAGCCTGTGGGTTGACCCAACCACCCACAGTGCAGAAGGAGCTATTCTCAGCAGGAGAGAGACTCCAGAGTCAGAGAGAGAGAGAGAGAGAGAGAGAGAAAGAGAGAAAGAGAGAGGAGAGAGAAACATCATAGGTGTCCTTGGGCCCTTCCTGTGGGTTCATGAAACTTCTGTCTGCCATGCACATCTGAATAGGTATCTGTCATCTGCAGCTGAAAGAAATCTAATGCACTCAGCTCCACGCTCTAGGCTCAGCAGTATCAGGTGAGGTTAATGCTGTTCTTGGTAAAAAAGATGATTGTGTCACATTTACATGTACTCATGCAATCGTTAGCATCCAGCTGTTAAAGCAAGTAGTTCTCCAAGCAATGTTCAATTCCTTGTGAAACCAAACACAAATGACTTCTTTTCAAAATTCGGTTTTGTTTGTTTTGAAAAAAAATACAGCTTTATGTCTTGTGCCACTGCCATATTTTATTTTGATGGTTCAGAAATACACTTTAAAAATTTCAAATGACTCTTATCTCCATTGATGTATTTCCTAGACTATGTCAGTCAAATGTTGATCTCTGTTGTTTTTCCATATCTTTTGTGCTCTAGGAACTTCTGCAGCTGGCTGCCTCAGCTTAGCTACTTTGCAAAGGAAGATACTCTATTTTCTTTAAGTTAAAATAAATACAGAAATTGCTTTGAGCTGCTCCCTTCCTTTCATGGATTTCTTAGATCTGGGCCACAGATTTCTGTTTCATTTCAGCCAAAACAAAACAGAATAAAAATCAAAACCTACAGAAGAAACCAAGAAGTAGTGAAATAAATAATACAAAAAACTCAAATAATTAAAAAGATTGTGAGTTTTTTGTTTGCATACAAGACAGAATGCAACACACTATCAGTTATGGAGACTAATAACTGTCGATCTTAGGATAAATAACAGAAGACTATTTTCTATTTAACAAGGAAGATGATTGACAGTTCTGTTTTTCATTTATCAATGCAATTACCACGATGAGTCTGTATTATGATGGACAATTCAGGGTACCACACCTGGAGAGTGACAGTCACAAACTGATGAAGATCCATCACCTTGGAAACTGTAGATCTGAAGTCTGACATTTTGAGGAATGAGTGTGAATACTGAGAATGAGCTAGAAACAAAAACAAACTGTAGAAAAGTGTACTACTATGGTCCTTTGAGGTGGAAAAAAGTAACTACTTATCAAAAATCATACAGAGGAGGGTGCCTGGGTGGCTCAGTGGGTTAAGCCTCTGCCTTCGGCTCAGGTCATGATCTCAGGGTCCTGGGATCAAGTCCCTCATCAGGCTCTCTGCTCAGTGGGGAGCCTGCTTCCCCCTCTCTCTCTGCCTGCCTCTCTGCCTGCTTGTGATCTCTGTCTGTCAAGTAAATAAATAAAATCTTAAAAAAAAAAAGAATCATACAGAGGGAATTGCAGAGGGTAAAGATTCAGAGTTCTAGAGTTCTCTTCTGGCTGCCCTTCAGCCATGGATAACACAGCATAAGGAAGAGCAAAGAGAGACCCTAGCTACCTCTGCTACATATGATTACGAAGTACTGAGCAAGGAGAATCTCAATTTTTTCATCTATTAAAATAGCAATAATAAATATGAAACTTCTGTGTTTCTGTGAAAATTAAATAAGATTAAGTATCACCCAAATACCTTCAAGGTATTCAGCCTCTCCTCCAGATATAGAATGTGTAGAGGTCAATGACCAATTAATGCATTGACGAGGGGAGCACCAGAATGGCAAATCTCGTTCAAAGGAGTATCATAGAGACAGAAATGTTTATAGTCACTGCCAGAAAGACTACTCGATGAGATTGCTAAATTAGTGGCAAAACTGGCTAATGATCCACAGGGCAGCAAAACCGTAAGCTTCAGGGATGATCTTTTCTCTGGGTGGAAATCCTTTACATTTCATTTCCGTGTGTAGAGAAGGGAGAGATCTTTTTTTCCTCTCCTCGATTTAGGTTATGTAGTGGAGGGTCTGTAAATAAGATTGACTAAAGACAGATCAAAAAGAGAAGAACAGAGATCTGTAGCATCCAGAGCTGTGTTAAGTTAGAGGGGTGGTTAGAACCCGGGTTTATTTATTAATTTAGGGTTAGACAAAAGATAAAGGGGTTTAGATAAAGGATAAAGGGGTTTAGAGTTTCTGGGCAGTTGGGTGGGTGAAGTGGGAGGCAGATTAGGGGAAGAGGGAAGGACAGGAAATAAAAGTCTTCTAGTAACATCACTTATTACTTCTTCCTGATCTGACAGGGAGACACCTTTCTAAAAGTTGAAATTGCCTTGATAAATGTCAGTCTCCTTTATGGAATGAAAACTTCGATCCTGTGTTTGTTTGTTTTTTTTTATAGTCTTTCCTGCATCTGCTGGTTTTTGATGGCCTTTAGTTCAAAATAATCCATATATCAGAGGAGTATTTTGAGGTGGTGTATTCTGGTACCCCTCATGTGGGGGGAAAAAAAACACGTGTTGCATTCGGATAAGAAATGCTTTCAACAAGTTAACACCCACGGTTACAGAGCTGTAAAATATCCTAATGGATAGCAAACTGTGAGTCACTGCCATGCCCCCAGAGAATGAGCTCATGCTGGGGTGGGGCTGCGAGGTGGTGCTCCTGGGTGACACCCACAGGACATGTGGTCATCTTGGTGCTTACTTCCAAGTGCTTGCCCCCCCCCCCTGCCCCCCGCAATGCCTCAGTAGACTAACCAACTGTCTCAGGCTCCATCCCACCAAAGCCCAGCTCCATTCTCAGTCTTCCTGGGATTCCTGGCATCTCAGAATCTTCTGGTCATTTTGATGCCCTGCCTGCGATGGTTAGCTTTCTGTGTCCACCTGGCTAGATTACGATGCTCAGGTATTCAGTAAAATATAATCTAGGTGTTGCTACAGAGTTGGTTTATCAATGTGGTTAACATCTACAGTCGGTCGGTTTTATGGAAAGGAAGCTAACTTGGTAATATGGGCGTGATCCAATCAGTGGAAAGGCCTTAAGAGCAGAGCTGAGGTTCCCTAAGGGAGAGAAAATTCTGCTTCAGAACTGCAGCTTTAGGGACACCTGGGTGGCTCAGTTGGTTAAGCAGCTGCCTTTGGCTCAGGTCATGATCCCAGCGTCCTGGGATTGAGTCCCACATCGGGCTCCTTGCTTGGCAGGGAGCCTGCTTCTCCCTCTGCCTCTGCCTGCCACTCTGTCTGCCTGTGCTCACTCTCTCTCTCTAACAAATAAATAAATAAAATCTTTAAAAAAAAACAAAACTGCAGCTTTAGCTCCTGCCTGAGAGCTCCCAGCTCGCCAGCATGCTCCACAGGTTTGGGACTTGCCAGTCCCTGGTCACCAGCTGGACCCCGAGACCTGACCTTTACTGTTCACCTGCTTATACCCACTGATGTTCATCCCACATTTTCCCTTAAGCATCTCTTTCCAGCTTGTGTCTTAACTCGGGCAAAAGATCTGAGGGGCATAACATGGGATGATGGGTATCAAATGTACCCTTTGAGGCAATAATAGCTGCCTGGACAAAGAGCTCCGCTGGCCCAGACCACCTTGACTCATGCCTGCGCAGATGGACCATGGAGCGAACTGTTGAGCGATCGCCAGTCACTATCTCATTATATACTCAAATCTCCACCAAGGAGCACAAGACTCATTCACAGAACATACAATGTTTGTTTATGTATGTTTCCTTAAGACATCTACATGACCTTAGACCTGCCTCTACGATGATGAGGATGAGGCCCCCTTTTTAAGTAGTCATTATGATGCAAGCTGGCTGGGTCCAAGGACTCAGAGAGGGCCCAGCAGGACTAGCCACGAGGGTCCTTGGCTTAGTGTAGGATAGAAATCAAACGCAAGCTGACAGGAAGTGAGAGCAGAGATGCTGAAGATTTATGGAGACTGTAGGTAACAACAGTGTCTGGGAGACTCAGAAGGAAATGAAGAGCGAGTCTTATCTTTGCCTGGGGCCTGGGGTTTTTACTGAGGGTGGTGGCCTGGTGCACATGTCTTCTCAGGCATCCAGGAACGAAGAGGAGTGTTCATGTGTCCTCCGTAAGTCACTTACGGTCTGGAACCAGGGGTCCTGAGGAGTCCAGTCACTCCTTAAACATTACCTATTGTGCTCACAGGCTCCAAAGAGGTCATTAAGTGTTTGGCTTTACAAGAAAAATGTATCTTAGCTGTTCTGTAAGTCATGTGCGTAAGGCAGAGGTGTAGGTCCCAGTGAGAACAGAAGCAAGAAAAGGAATGAAAAAAGCAGGTTTTCATGGGGTCCCTTTGGTTTCCCTCTTTCAATCCTGACCCTAAATAAAAGGAACCCATTCACTCTGGCTTGAGGAGTGACGGCTTTGGAAGTTTTCCCCTGTGATCTCCTTATTTGCTGCAAATAAAGCTTCCTTTGTGTGACAACTCCACCTGGCATGTTTTGTAGCTGTGACTCACCAAAGAGCCCACTCACTCAGTTCTGTAACCTTCCCACAATCACATAAGAAGTTCCTTGAAACAAACACACAAATTTATAAATATATTCATGTATAAACATATTAAATTTGTACAAATTTACATATATAAATATACACACATTGACATATATATAAATATACACATATAGACATATATAAATATGTGTGTATATATATATATATGTATATATACTGTATTGGTTCTGATTCTCCTGCCAGGTCTCTTGCTCCGGGTGGCTGCTGCCCTTATTCTGTACTAATTTGCTCCGAGCACGAGCATTACTAAACTTCACTAATTCAAGGCAGAGTGTGTTACTAACTTGAACAGAAGTTTTGGTGATAATCTTTCTCTAGGAAATACAACAGAGCCGGAAGCTGGAGATCATTGTTCTTAACAGCCATCTGTGAGCAGCACAAAAGTACTTCTTACTGCTCAGCATTTTCTTGATCCCAACCTGCTGCTGTGTTGGAGCCCATCCTCTACCCAAATCTGTCTTCCTCTGCTCTTTTCTTGGATATCAGGGCTCTAATTACAATCTCTTCCAATGCCAAAAGAAAACCCCAACTTTCCAGCATTCTTTTCTATGAAGAATATAAATTCCAAGGAGGCAGGAATGTTGGTCCCTTTTATTTTCCGATAGATTGCAAGCACCAAGAAGAAAATATGTTGTAAGGCATTCAATAACTTCTTACTGGGTGAATGAATGAATTGAATGAATTAAATAAATGCAAATCTTCTCGCAGTGACTCCCATTCTCGCTTAGCACCAGATGCCCTACTTTGAATAACTGAAAAAGCCCATGAACAATCTTTGCAATATAAAATATCCCGTCTTTTGCTAAATGGTTGGCAGTAGGTATGAGTTTATGTTGGCTATAATCCCCAGTTATTCAAACAAACACTAATGTAGGAGTCTTTGTGAAGGTATTTTGTAGATATGATTAAAGTCCATCATCAGCTGATATTGTAGGGGAGATAATCCGAGGGCTAATCTAGGAGGCTATGATTCAATCAGTTGAAAGGTTTAAGAGCAGAACTGAAGCTTGTCTGAAGATGAAATCCCTCCCATGTATGGCAGCTTTGGCTCTTGCGAGAGAGTTCCAGGCTGCCCTTCTCAACGGCCTGCCTTCTGGGTTTTAGGCTTGCCTTGCCAGCCCCTAGAACTGTGTAAGCCAATTTCTTGTAATAAACCTTTTAATGTATATCCCTTGCTCCTTCTGTTTCTTGGGCTAAGTCCTGAATATTACAAGAAGGTATAAGGTTGGTGGCCACAGTAATATTTTTTAAGGCAATTTTTCTTTCCTTCTTCTGTATAAAGACCCTGGCATGGCATCTAAATCATAATGAACATTAATTAAGTGGTAGTAATCGTTATTAATCTAGAATTCAGAGAAAACCACCTAAATCCAGAATTTACTTGGATTTTGCCAGTCTTTGAGATCTGGTAATTTCTGTCAGAAAAGCTTCCCACACTTAATTGATAGATGACCCACTAAGGGATAGTCCGGGTCACTGCTATCATTCATTTTCGATCTGACACAGCCCAATTTTAGAAAAAGTTTTTCTCTGATAAAATATGTTTGATTGAGCAGGATCCTAGTGGAGGTAATCTACAGAAGGGTGTTGTAGACACAAGACATCTACAACTGTCCCTGTCTTTTATTTATTTTTATTTATTTTTTTCAACGAGGCTCCATGCAGAACATGGAGCCCAGCGTGGAGCTTGAACCCATGACCCTGAGATCAAGACCTGAGCTGATATCAAGAATCAGACACTTAACTGACTGATTCACCCAGGCGCCCGGTCCCTATCTTTAAAATAACACTTTTCCACATTCTGGTATTTCCCATATTGTGAATTCTGTCTCCCCAAGAAATAATTTTTGTTAACTTCTTATATTTCTTAGCTGCTTTGCTGCTAGAGGTTGGACATGTGACTTAGAGCCCAGAGGTCCCTTACCGACTTGGAGCAAGACTTGGTTTGGAATGAGTTCCCTGAGACTAGGCCTGGAACGGTGGTGGCCGTGGCTCCCTCATCAAGTTCTGTGGCACCAGGTGTCATTCCTGGAAGTCTGGTCTAGAATGCAATACTGCAGCCCTCTCAACCATTCTGAGAGTTGTATCCAGGGCCTCATGATAAATCCAGGAGTGGTCTGACTGTCAGTAACTGAGCACCTGCCTGATACAAATGAGTTAGGGTATGGGAGATGCTTTACACAAATTTACCAAATTAATTATATATTCTGTACTTACATTTATATTCAAATTATACATGTAAATTATGCCTATGGGGGTGGAGACTTTCTAATAGTACAAATGAGTAAAGGTGAAAAATATATCTCTATCCCATTATCCCTAACCCTACAGTCTGATTCCCAGGGCAAAAACTATTAACAATTCTTCTTGAGTTCTTAAAAAAATGATGGTACACACACATACACACACACACACACACACACACCCCTAATCTTTTTAAACTCAAAAGGAATATAATATGATTTTCTATAACTTGATTTTTTAAAAAGTCTCAATCAATATATCTTCATTATCTTTCTAAATCAGTATAGATTTACCTCCTTATTTTTATGGTTACATAGTAATCTAATATTTGAATGTGTTTTAATTTATTTAAACGAACCCTACTGATGGGCATTTAGATTGTTACTAACTTGCTGCTCTTCCCATACTGCCTTCCACATCTTTTGTAAGTTGGTACAGTTATATGCCTTTGTACACACACATACCCATTTGTGCACGTTTATCTACAGAATAAATTCCCAAAGTGGAATTGTGACATCAAAGGGTGTTTGAATTTTAAATGTTGATAGATATTGCCAAATTCCCCTCCAAAAATGTTACCGAAATATATTTTACACTCAGCAATTTTCCCCTCAAGCATTAATGAGCTTTAAGCTGCAGCAGCTGGAGTTTTGTTTAGTTGTTTTTAGAATTTTGCTTCTTAAACATTGCTTTCTGGGCTTACTTGCTTACTCCAACAAAAGAGCAGAAGGAAGGAGATGAAAATGAGATAAGACAGAGGAAGCCGAGATGGACAGGCTCAGACCCAAGGACTCTGAGAGGCACAGGCCAAGGAGCGGGGCTCAAGCAAGGAATCATAGGTTGGCAATATGTTGACCAGGGAACACAGTCCTCAGACAAGATGGAAGTTTGGAGGGCTTCCTTCGAATCATCAGATATGGGGCTGCGGACACAATAGACTTACGTAGGTGAAGCATGTCAGTGCATATGATGCAGGAGCTGCAGGAAAGCAGCCCACACTTACATGGCCTGTCCCAGGATGGGCCCAGCATTCTGTAAGGTATACAAAAGAAGCTTTGTGTGCTTCCCAGCCTGGAAGAGACACCCAGAGTCTGAACTATATGAAGTGCTACAACCCTTCTCATATCATTCACATATTCAGGTCCACTAGCTAAAGTATAACATTAACCCTGACCATGAGTGTTTCTCTGGCTCCGTTGCCTCCTATTTTTCAGGAAGACTAGCTTTGCTCACACTCCTCCTAAGTAGTTCTGACTTGCTAATTATTGTCTGCATGTGCTCAGGAGATCAATTCTTTTGTCTGTGAAAGTGGGATCATCTTAGAGCCTCCTCTACTTCTCTGAGTGATTATGATGGCATCCTCTCTGTCAGTGTTCAAAGAAACAATTATGCCTTTGGCAGTGAAAGAAACCAGAATATGTTATCCCAAAATATGCCACTTTGTTCTAAGGATTATTTTGAGCTGAAGGTAATTGAGAAGTAGATACAAGAGAAGCTCTCTGCCCTTCCTCTATTTGCCTAAAAGCAGGACATGAAATTTCAAAGGTGTCCCTTCTCCCCTCTCTACCAGGAAGGACAGAAGTTAATCACTGAGGACAGTTTATTAGGTTAGAGAAGGCACTAGAGGAATCTACATAACAAATTTTACTAACCAGCCTTTATTTACCATTAAATACCCATATAGTTATCTTCCCACAGTTTGCTGCCCTTGTAAAGGCACAGACCTCTTTCCTTGTCCTGTCATTTCTCTAAACGTTTTTGTTCTTTTTCGAGGATCGTTTATAAACCTGAATTCTAAGCTACCTCTTTGAGTTACCATCTCTGGTTACCCCCATATGTCACATGTATAATACACATGTTAATAAATTTGATTTTCTCTTGCTAATCTACTTTTTATACAGAGCCCAGCCAAGGAACCAAGATAAGTGGAGGGAAAGTTTTTCCTTCCATGCTCTTATTGTGTCATTGTCTATTTCTCTCTTCGGATCGATTAGTACTTGCTTAATAAGTCGAGGTGCTCTGATACTGGTTGCATGTATATTTATAACTGTTATATGTTCTTGACAAATTGTCTCCTTGATCATTATATAATGACCATCTTTATCTCTTTTTACTGTTTTCGTCTTAAAGTCTATTTTGTCTGATATAAGTATTGCTGTCTCTGCTCTCTTTTTGTACTCACTTGCATGGCATGTCTTATTCTATCCTTCACTTTGAGTCTGTGTGTGTCTTTAAAGCTGAAGTCAGTCTTGGGTAGACAGCATATAATTGCATCTTGTTCTTTTAAATCAGCTACTCTGCGCCTTTTGAGTGAGAATTCAATTTACATTTAGTGTAGTTATTGATACTGAGGCCTTACTAATGCTCTTTTATTAAATGTTTTCTGACTGTTTCATAGTTTTCTTGTTCCTTTCTTTCTTTTTGCCATCTTCTTGTGTGAACTGAAGATTTCCTGTAGTAGTATGCTTTGATTCCCTTCTCTTTATTTTTTGTGAATCTTCAGTAGGTTTTTGCTTTGAGGTTAGCATGAAGCTGACATAAAACATCTTACAGATGTAACACTCTATTTTATGCTGATATGAACTGAACTTTGACTACATATATTAAAACTGCCCTTTTGCATGTTCCCCTTTTATGTTTGTGATGTCACAATTTACCTCTTTTTATATTGTGCATTAGTTAACAATTATTGTAGCTGTATAGTTAGTTTTTTGTTTTTTTTTTTAAGATTTTATTTATTCATTTGATAGACAGAGATCACAAGTAGGCAGAGAGAGACAGAGGAGAAAGCAGGCTGTCACAGAGCAGAGAGCCCGATGCGGGGCTCGATCCCACGACCCCGGGATCATGACCCGAGCCGGAGGCAGCGGCTTTAACCCACTGAGCCACCCAGGCGCCCCTGTATAGTTAGTTTTAATACTCTAGTCCTTTAACTTTTGTATCAGAATCAAGTGGTTAATGCTCCTCTATATCATGTTCTAGAATTTTTTTGAATTTGACTATACATTTAACTTTACTAGTGTCTTGTATATTTTCATATGTCTTCAATGTTAGTAATTAGTGTCCTTTCATTTTAATTTGAAAAACATTCTTTCAGCATTTTTCGTAAGGCAGTTCTAGTGTTGATTCTCTCAGCTTTTGTTGGTCTGGAAAGCCTTTCTTGCCCTTCATTTCCAAAGCACAGCTTTACCAAGTCAAGTGTTCTTGGTTGCCAGATGTTTTCTTTCAGCACTCTGAATGTATCATCCCACTATCTCCTGCACTGCCAGGATTCTGCTGAGATATCCACTGATAGCTGAATGGGAGTTCCCTGGAAAGTTACAAGCTTTCTACCTTTCTTTCTTTCTTTCTTTTTCTTTTTCTCTTGCTGCTTTTAAGATTCTATTTTTGATTTTTGAGGTTTTAAAATAATGTGTCTTTGAGGAATCACTTTAAGTTGATTCTGTTTGATGGCCTATGAACTTCATGAATTTGAACATCCAAATCTCTTCAGATTTGGGAAATTTTCAACCAACAGTCCTTTTAAATAAGCTTTCTGTCCCCCTTCTCCTTCTCTTGTCCTGGAATAGCAAAATAGGTTTTCTTGATGATACTTCATAGATCACATAGGCTTTCTTCATTCTTTTTCATTATGTTTTCTTTATTCTACTCTGACTGGATACTTCCAAGGTTCCTGTCTTCTATCTCACATATTCTTTCATCTGCTTGACCCATTCTTGCTAGTGACGCTCTACTGATTTTGTTTGTTTGTTTCATTCATTGTATTCTTTGGCTCCAGGATTTCCGTATGGTACTTTTTAAAATTATTATTTCTGTCTCATTTTAAATTTCTCATTTTGTTTATAGATTGTTTTCCTGATTTCAATGTATTGTCTTTCTGTGTTTCCTTGTAGCTCATTGAATTTCCTTAAAGAAGATATTTTGAATTATTTTTCGAGTAAATTGTAGATTTCCATGTCTCCAAGTTCAGTTAATGGAAGATTGTTATGATCTTTTGGTGGTGTCATTTTACTTTGATTTCTCATGTGCCTTGTAGTTTTGACTTGCTGTCTCCAGAGTTGAAGTACCATCACCTCCGTCAGTCTTTACTAACTGCCTCTGGGAGAGAGATATCTTTCTTCAGCCCTGCTAGGGATTCTGAGGCTATCTCAGAACTTCTGTGGATATACCTGCTCAATGCTTCTGGCTCCCCTTTGTTTCTTAGGCTTGTATGCCTTCTCTAGATTCTGCAACACACCAGGCTGAGGGCTAACAGTCCATCTTTTGTCTTCCCAAAGGTGGCAGCGAAGCTCAAGTTTGTGGTTTCTCCCTGGCTGTCAGATTGGGCCAGCTTTCTGTGTGTGCTCATTCTATGTCTTTCAAAGCCTACACTGCAGGTGGGAGCACACATGGGGAGCCTGCTACAGGGTGATGGGTGTGGCATGCTAAGAGCTGGGGTGCTAGTGGGCAGAATGGAGAGATTGCAGGTGGGATGTTCCCAGCAGTTGGGGGTGGGCCTGTTGATGGAGTCCTTTTGCAGCTAGCAGGATTTTTGTCCGTTTAATGTCCCCAGAGAGCCCCATCTGCTGCTTTCTCTGCCTCATTCTGCTTCCTACTCATGTAGCCCATGATTCAATATTTGGGTGGGGTGAGAGAGAAATGAATCCCTTTAGCAGTGCACTGCACAGCAGGGGAAGCTGGGTGCCCATGTGCTCTCCTTTTCCTTGCAGGATAGATCACAGCAGACAGCGTCTCTCTTGGTCCTAAGCTGTTCCACAATGGGGGAAGATTAATAAAGGTAAAGTCACATTCTTCCTCTTGTCCATTCTAATGTGTCCAAATCCCTCTCTCTATTTTTTTCTCCAAAAGAGTACCAGAACTTTTCCTCTAGAAACCAGAACCTCCATATAGGCTCTCATCCATGGGGGTTTTTGTGAAACAGTGCTTTCCAGGGGCTTCTGGACTACAGCCAAGAAGGGCAGGGGTACATTCATGGGCCACTGCAGCAGCCACAGCTGGAGTAAAATTCTATTACCTTATAAACAGGTGGCCAAGATATAAGATGAAACCTGTAGCAACCATGCTAGGGTTCCACAGATCCCCTTTTGAGAAACTTTATGCTAAAGGCTAAATGAATTAATAATACATGCAAAGGTCTCAGGAGACTGGTGCAGAGTGGTAGCTATTACTGCACTGGGAACAAAGGAACTTGTCATTGGGGAGACGCTTGGCATTAATCCCCCAAACTGTAATATAATAAGGTTATTGCCTTAATGAAATTAAGTATACCTAAGTTCTCTGGGGACACTGAGGAGGAGCTCCACAAGTTTGCTCCACAGAGTTAAGAGATGGTTTTTACCTAGTTGTGGTATTTGGCTGAGATATGAAAAAATGATTAGATGTTTCCTAGTCAGACATTGGAAGGAGAGTGTGCTTTGGATAGAGAAATCACAAGGGTAAGTATCATTACCTGTATACTAGATGATCACCAGCAAGAGAAAAATATGAAGGAAACATATGCATTATATTTCTATTTAGTCTTCAGTCCACACATGTGATCATTTCCTAGTACACTTTTGCCTTGATCAGAACTGTTGGAATTAAAAAGTATTTGCTAAATCTAACTTCCTTATGTGAACCAGACAACTTGTAAAATCCACACAAATTTTAGTTTACCACAACAGAGAAGTATGCACTGTTTTTTAATGTTTTATTTATTTATTTGACACATACACACACACACACACACACACACACACACACACACACACACACACCAAGCACCAACAGGGGGAGCAGCAGGCAGATGGAAAGGGAGAAGCAGGCTGCGAGGCCCAATCTCAGGGCCCTGGGATCAGAACTGAGCCGAAGCAGACACTTAACTGGCTGAGCCACCCAGGTGCCCCAGAAGTATGCACTTAATAACATTTGTTTCTAGAAAAATAAACAGGAACACGATTAGTTCATATTCTATATTCTTCCCTGCTCCAAGCTTAAATTGGCATTCAGTAATTAGCTGAGAAATACAGGAACAGGTATGTTTGTGGCACTGATGTACTCTGACAATGTTTCAGGAAATTCATGATCATATTACCATGTTCCTAATGAGCTTTCAAAAACACTTTACATTGAACAAACCTGGTGCTATTTCCAGCGCAACTTGTTAGGATTTGAAAGCAAATCTTAGCTCTTAAGAAGAATGAGAGAGATTTAAGGAGGTGTGGAGAGAATGCTGAACTGAATCCAAAATCTCTTTACAAATGTATTTTGAAAAAAAAATAATTCAGCATTGTTTTTAAGTCATGACTTCTAGAATGAGGAATAGAAATTGGCAAGTCTTTTAATATGCAGACTTGGCCAAAATAGTCTTTCACTTTTTGAAGGTTTTTTTTCTTTTTCTTTTTCTTTTTTCATCGTTAGTGAAACTCTGTTGCTGCCTTGAGCTTGCAAGCTCTTTGGGCTGAGTCCTTGCTCTGTTTAGAGAACAAGAAAAGAGTCATAGTGGAATTCTCACTGGAGAAAGCAGGTCCAAGGGACATATGAGTGTCCCTCTCTTTGTTACTCTTATGGTTGCAGTGATAGGAGCCAAGAGTCTGCGGCCCATGCCACCACCATGGGTTCTCATCAGAGCTTCAGGGACAGCATGGCAGTCAGGAGCTTCCAGTGCCATACAAAAGGGGCAACAACATGGAGCACAAGAGGAGGGACGATAGAAATTTGGGAATCGTCATTATCTGACTTCCCACGATTACTCATTTTGTTCAAAGCCCTGAGGACCCCACTGTGAAAAACACTGTACCAGGAAGAGGAGATAGAAGAAAGAAAAGTAACAAGGGCGGGATGGGAAAGGACATGGGGTTGGACAGAAGGGAGAGGCAGAGAGAAGCAGTCTGTGGGGAAAGGGCACAAAGGGACCCGGGAATTCTGCTGGGTCAGAGGACCTTGCCAGGACCATCATTTGCTCAGAGCATGGTTGGCCCCTAGATGGCGCTGTGTAGTCAGCAAGTTCAGAAAACAACCCTGGGTCCAAGCACAGAATCCCAACTTTCTCTCTGGTGCCTTTATATATGTGGCACTGGTTTGGATCCTTTCCTCCATAGGGCCCCCAAATTAACTCCTAGATGCTGCCCTTTGTCCTCTTCTCCTTTCCCTCAAGTCTCTTTGCTCTTCCTCACCTACCTGTGTAATACAAGTGCTTTACACATATGTATTATCTCATGGATGCATGCAGGGAGCCTGTGCGAAGAGACTGCATTATGTGTTTAATGAATGAAAACACTGAAAGTCAGACATATGAAGCAAGAAGCACAAGCTCTCCCAATCATTAGGCTCAACAGCTGGGAGGCAGGGTTTGAATCCAGATCTGTGGGATTGCGAGGTCTGACAGTGGGAGTGGTCAGTGTATTCTTTCCTGTGCATTTGCTCAAGGCCTGCTGTCCTCTCAGTCAATCGACAATCTTTATTGGATTGCTGTAAATGAAGCCCTGCCCTGAGCCGTGTCAGGGAATGTCACAGGTGACTTCTGCTTCCACGGGCAGGGTGGCGGGGGGAGGGTGTTGAGTCATTTGTTCACCCAGGAGGAACCCAAGGTGAGTGTCTTGCTTGTTGGTCACCAGAGTGACACAGCTGAGTGTGAGCAACCAGAAAAAGGGAGAGAGGGAAGAAAAAAGGGGAAGAAATAAAATTACCTAAGTCATCATTGCTTTCTTCTGTTCTGACCATGAAGACCTTTTATTTTCCACTTAGAGTTATACTTCTTAAGGTCCACAGAAGCAACAGACTAAGAATCCAAGAACTAGATCCTGTTCTCAAATAAGTATCTCAAATACTTATTTATTATTAATTAAATGGTACAAAACCCAAGATAAAGATCACAAGTCAATGTTATTCCAGTGCCTATGATAGTCTTTGAAAAAGAAATCATAACCATTCCATTCCATTTTCCAATTTGCTTGAAATTGGGGGAGAGTGAAAAGAATGAGAGAGAGAGGGGAAACAGAAGCAAAGGAGGGACAAAAGAGAAAGAGAAAGAAAATGGACCAAGAAGATTGTTCTCTGCACAGGGCCCTCTTGGTCACCTGTGTCTTTCCTCAGGATCCTTTCTTGCCTGTTCTTGTCTATTTCTCCTTTGTATCTCCATGTTTTTTCTCTCTACACACATCTGAAGGTGAGGAGGGAAAAAAAACAGAATTTAAAGGTGATTTACCTCCACTGCAACATCTTACTGTCAGCCTCTTAACTACATGGTCATTTTTCCCATGTTAAAAACAATGACTGCTCAGTCAATTATCAAGTCAGACAAGAAAATAAAATTAAGATAATTCTAGCCCCGACTAACCACTTTCTCAAAATTTATGAAACCGTTGAATGAGCTCAGTGTAGTTATGTAGCTATAGAAGAAAAGATGCATTGGCGACAAGCAGTGATGACAAGCAGACAGCTTTAAAAATGGTCCCCTTTGTCCCTGAGACTGTACTGAGCAACTGGGAGGTTACAGAAGAGAGTAAAGAGGAAAGAATTAAGAGAAAAAGCAAGTATGAGATGATATAGTATTAATACTTTCCTTATATAAAAGTTCTTCAGGGCTCATCAAAACAAAGGGTAATCTTGTCCACAAGAGAAAGAAGAACCGCTTCTGTTCCATCTGGTAAAGTCATCTTTTGTTAGAGAAGATGCAGCCAAGTGTCCAGAATAATGACCTTCTTTAAGCCCCTCTGTAAACCGTCTGGGTTTTATCAGTGGTCCTGACTTCACAGAAAAGAGCAGTGTGAGAGGCAGGCATCCAAGTGGGTTGGCTTCCAACTTTCAAGACACATATAGGCAAAAACTCTTGAGTGGAGCAGCTGTGAACCATGAATAGGAAGGACTCAAAATTCATTTGGTTGGAGTGTTAAGACTGAGCAAGAAAACAGTTACTGTTGAGTGTTAGTGCCATTGCAACCTCAATGAGATTTTATCTACAGAGTGAAAGATTAGGGGAGACCTAATTTATTGTCATTCAGAGGAAGTATTTATAAACTTGGCAGAGCCTCATGTGAGAGTGGAACAAAGGCTGCCAAAGGGGTTCATAAATTGAGATGGATGATCTGAACGTGTTTTGCACGTACACTGCACGCAAGGGGTTATGTAGACAGAGCATGGCCCGAGCTCAGTCCCGAATCGCCCTGCATGAAGCTGGTGCTATTTCTTCCATGGGCACGGGGTCTGGGGAATAGCTGGAGTCAGGTTCTCTTAGAATTGGGTTGGAGAATAAAAGCTCTTCTGAGGATGAGCCTGCAGAGTGGGGAAGGGACAGAAGGAAGTGGAAGGTTGCACTGAAAGGCAGGGGAGGTTGCAGTGAAGGCAGAAGATGCTTCCTGAACAGGGCATGAAGGAGAAGAAAAACCCTGAGGGTTAAGCTGGGGGTGGGGGGGGAGGGGCATGACATTACATGGAGAATGACACAAAGCAATAGCAGCATAAAGGCAAAGGGTTCATGGGGGGTGGGGGGCTGCATGGTGGTGGATGACAATGGTCTTGACCAGTAAGGCTCATGGGCCAAATCTGGCCTGCTCTCTGATTTTGCAAGTATAGTTCTATTGCAAGTTTTTATTTGTTTACAAATTACTTATGGTTGCTGCAATAATGGAGTTGATTCGTTGTAACAAAGATCATTATAACCTACAAGGCCTAAAATATGTACTATCTTGCTCTTCGCAGAAAACATTTGTTGAGCCCTGGCCCTGACTGTGGTGTCCATGTCCCTGCCTGCCCCTCAGGGAGAGAGGCAACTGGTCCATCGGGGCTGATGTGTCTTGATGGCAAAGCCTGATTCTACTCTACATTTATGATCTACTATTTATATTTATGTTGTATATGCTTAAAACTTTGCCAGATTGTTCTTGGGAAAGTAAAGCTATGTCATATCTCATTAAAAAGTAGATAGCAGGGAGATCATGTGATAGTTGTCTTTCTCCAGCTGACTTATTTCGCTAAGCATAATACGCTCTAGTTCCATCCATGTCGTTGCAAATGGTAAGATTTCATTTCTTTGATGGCTGCATAGTATTCCATTGTATATATATACCACATCTTCTTTATCCATTCATCTGTTGAGATGCAACGGGGGTGGAGGTTAAGGTGGTAGGAAAAGAAAAAATGAAACAAGATGGGATCGGGAGGGAGACAAACCAAAAGAGACTCTTAATGTCATAAAACAAACTGAGGGGGGTGGGGGGGGGAAGGGTTGGGAGAGGGTGGTGGGGTTACATTATATGTTTAAATAAAAAAGCTTAAATAAAAAAAATAAAACAAAAAAAATCTCTATATAAAAAGTAGATAGCAGGGACACCTGGGTGACTCAGTTGGTTGAGCCACTGCCTTCAGCTTGGGTCATAATCCCGGGATCCTGGGATTGAGTCCCACATTGGGCTTCTTGCTCAGCAGGGAGCTTGCTTCTCTCTCCACTTTTGCCTGCTGCTCTGCCTGCTTGTGTGTGTTCTCTCTCTCTTTCTGACAAATAAATAAATAAAATATCTTTTTTAAAAAGTAGATAGTAAGTGCTGCTAAGAGACAGGAGTGTATGCCCAAGAGACCTTTATTATAGCATCTCCGAGGACTCTCTTTCCCTAAAGCAGCAGCACACTGTTATGGGTTTAATTGCATACCCACAAAATTCAGATGTTGAAGCCCTAACCCCCTAGTACCTAGAATGTGACTTTATTTGAAAGTAGAGTTGTTGCAGATATAATTAGGTAAGGAGAAGTCATTCCGGTGGGCCTCAAATTCAATATGACATTATGTCCTTGTAAAAAGAGAAAATTGGGTAAAGACACAAAGAAAATACCATGTGAAGATGAAGGCAGTGAGCTTGGCAACTCATCAGGAGATAAAGAACAGTGAAGACTGCTGCAAATCTTCAGAGGCAAGGGGGAGGGGTCTGCAACAAATTCTCCCTCTCCCCCACCAGAAGCAACTGCCTCTGACCATACCTTGATCTTGTACTTTCAGCCTCCTGAACTCTAAGACAGGACATTTTTGGGATTTAAGCCATTCAGTTTGTACCAAACTAACAACACCCACATGTACAAGGTTTCCCACATTGATTTTCTCTGCTGGCAATGACCATCTCCAGAGTGGCCACCTTCATTCCCAGGGGACACTTACTTCAGCCCTGAGCTCCCAGGAGTCCAAGGGTTTTGCTTTCTTTCTCCCAGAAAATCCCAGCTTGAGAGATAAGCCTCCTAACCCCTGACCTTCAGCTCTGGGATTGCCTGATTCCAACCATTTTTCCACAGAGACTCTGGCACTATCATGGGCTTCCTTTGCATGCCCGCACTTAAAATAAACCAGAAGTGCTTTATCATACTTCTGATTCAAACTCATCTTCAAGGTTTAATCATAATCTCTAAAAGCCATCAATCCTCTCTGAAAATGCCATGTCCTTTGGAGGTGTGATTGCCAACAGGAGTGTCCCAGTTTCCCCCATAGGTCAGGTGATCCAGCCACTGACTTACAGATCTGTATGTGCCCCAAACTTTGTGGGTCTGCTCCAGTCGGTTTTAAAGGTACTTATTTATAGGACTGTATTTTATCAGGTCATGATAAAATATTTATCCTCAAGTATTAAAAATTTATCTAGTAGTTTAGAGGCACCTGGGTGGCTTAGTCAGTTAAGCATCCGACTCTTGGTTTCGCTCAGGTCATGATCTCAGGGTCATGAGATCAAGTCCCGCATGGGGTTCCACACTCAGCATGGAGACTGCTTGAGATTCTTTCTCCCTCTTCCTCTGCCCCTCCCACTCATGCTCTCTCTCTTTCTCCATAAAATGGGTAAATAAATCTTTTTTTTAATGTGACTAGTGGTTCATAAATGAATCCATGAGATAATTTGATTTCAAAACAGAAGTCTTCATACTTAAGTAAAGCCTCTATTTTCAAGGAATGGACAGCAATTGTCCTTTTAAAAATGATCAATTCTTCCCAATTCTTGTTTGTAGGAATGATAAACAAGTACCAGGACAAGAAAGGAACAGCACACACTGTCCTCAAGGAGCTCTGAGTCTAGAGGGGAAAGTAGATAAAGAAATCAAGGATGAACTACAGAGAAGCCAGTGCTGTGTGAAGTATGTGTATTGGAGAAAAGATGTGGATACTAACTCAGCAGGAAATGGCACAGTCAGTATAAGTTGAAACAGGCTCTAAAAGTTATGATGTTTGAACCTGAGTGAGAGTTATTCTGATAGTAGTACAAGAGCTTTCCAGAAAGAAGAAAGAAGAGTTAACATTCTGTGAGCCCCTGTTAGGCTAACATCATGCCAAATATATTCTGTACATTTATGTCTTTATTGTGACTTTCTGAGATGGGCACTATAATTAAAATGTTTGTTGTAGTAAAACAGATATAACATAAAATGTATAGTTTTAACCTCTTGAAGTGCACAGTTGAGGCATTAACTACACATTGTTGTGTAACTGGTCCTAACATCTAGTTCCAGAACTTACTCATCTTCCCAAAGTAAAACTCTGCACCCATTTTAAACAGTAACTCCCCAAACCCAGTCTCTCCATCCCTGGGCAACCACCCTTCTACTTCCTGTTTCTGTGAATTTGACATGCTAGGTACTTCATATTAGTGTAACCTTGCAATATTTGCCCTACAGCTTATTCCACTGTAGAAGGTCTTCAAGGTCTATGTTGGCACGTATTAGGATTTCCATCCTTTTTAAGGTGAATAATATCCTACTGTGTGTCTATGCCACATTTTGTTTGCACCTTTATCCAAAGATGGTTGCTCGGGTTGCTTCTATGACTTGGTAAATTGTGAATAATGTTGCTGTGAACATGAGTGTACAAATATTTATTTGAATCTGTGCTTTCTTTTTGCTTATACCCAGGTGTGGAATTGCTGGATCATATGGCAATTCGGGGATTACTTGAAAACACCTGGACACCAATTTTTAATTTTTGTGAAGACCCACTGTATTGTTCTCTGCAGAAGCTGTATTATTTTATATTCCTAACAGCAATGCGCAAGAGTTCCAGGTTCTCCACATCCTTGCCAACCCTTGCTGTTTTCCAGGGTTTTCTTTTTTCTTTCTTTTTTTTTTTTGCTCATAGCCATCCTCATGGATGCAAAGTGATACCACACTATGATGAAGGGGTGTGCTGATATCTGTCTTTTTTCAGATGAGGAAACAAAAGCTTATGAACTTGCCCAGGGCTACCTGGCCAGTACATGGCAGAATCAGGATTTAAACCTGAGTCCCTCCTACTGTGGTTCTGGGTTCTCAAACATGATAACACTTGGCCCGCTGGGGAGCTGGAAGAGAGCACGGGAGACTTGCAGAATGTAAATAGAGGAACGGGTTGGGGTGGGGGAGCTGAGAATGGGGATGAGGTCGTAAAGTATGCAGGGGCCAAATCAAAAAGACCTTTGTGATTTTTCCTAGAAAAAGCTTTAGTTCTTATAAACAACTTGGAAACCTAAAACGTATATAGTAGCCATATTAGTCTAAGGATAAAGAGAAGGAAACATGAGATGAGCCCATGGGAAAACAAAAACAAAAACAAAAACCCCATTTCTCAGAAATGTCATCAGAATAGCTGTAGGTTAAAGACCTAATGTAAGGAATAACTTATTTTTTCCACCAAAGTAAAACTGAAAATAACCAGAATAATGTTGGCTTCACATATTTCCATTTGTACTGAGCAAGGATATTTTGGGGCATCTTATGGAAAATATAACCTCAAGGGTTAAGGGAGCATTCATCAGACATCTCAGTGAATTCCTATAAGGAATTTGTACTTATATGAGGCAAAACCTCTAGCACATAGTCCTAGACAAGGGGCCCACAAGGAAGGAAGAATCCTACCGTCCTTTTTGGGGTTTAGTCTGTCCAGGCCTGCCCGGACAGCCTGCACTCAGGATTGGGGAAGGAGGGGGATCCCTGTATAGGAGAGACTCAGGAACCTATAGATACACCTAGCATCAAGGGTGCCAATGGCCAGAGCTCTCCCCCTTGGGAACTTCCCCTCTTATGAATGCTCAGGTGAGATCAAGCCAAAGATCAAGAAGAAAGGTACAGTGCCTATGAGGTGGGACCGAGCAGGGAAGGGAGGGCCCCGCAGAGAGGGATGCTGTCTGTGCCCCAGCAGGCTGAAGGTCCACAGTGCTGAAGCCCCCCAGCACACAGGGCCTCCTAAAGAAAAGCTCAGAAGCTCTCGGACACCCATAACCTCCGAGATCTGGTAATGAGGGCGCGTCAGGCCCGGGTGCAGTGGGGCAGAGGCAGGTGGGACAGATGGCCAGCCTGGGAAGCTCCCATCACCAAGCAAGCAGAACGTACCACTTCTCCACCTTTCTTGCTCCTCCCCAAGCCCAACTATCCTCCAGGATAGTCTGACTGAGCCCAATAAAACATCCCCAGCGACATCTCAGAAAAGGGACGGGCATAAGGACAGGGAGGACAGGGAGTAAGGCAAAGCATGTGCACCTGCCCTCCCATGGCCTTGGGTTGCGGGTTGGGCAGGTGTGTGGCAGGCTACTCTGGGGAGCTGTTGGGTGGGGCTGACCCTGGGCCCGCTGAGGTGGCTTTGGGGCAGGGGTTTAGGGAGTCCTGGCGGGACAGGGCCACATGAGGCTCAGCTCCTTCCTTGCTGAGGAAAGCCAGCAGAAAGGAAGCTTCTGTTCCCCGTGAGCCTCAGCGTCCTGTTGTTAGGCAGGGTAGGCATGATTCACTCTCATTTGCCCTATAGGTAAGGGAGTCACCAAGAGGTGAGGTCACTTCCTGACATCAAGCAGGCCCTAGCGGGGCAACTGGGGACTGGAGCCAAGGCTCCCAGTGCCCAGTCCCAAGCTGGTCCCCTTGCCTTCCTCCTCTCCATCCCCAATGATGCCTCCAGTGGCTCAGGGGCCACCTTAAGCCTGATATCCGGAGTGCGCACACTCGTGTGACGTGGCTTTCCAGCATTCCCCATAGGAGGCCTGTGTGTATGAACATGTGGGCATGCAGTGTGAAGGTGTGCTCGTTACTTTGTGCAGGTGTAACTGCATGCTTGCAAATTCAACACACATGTGTGCGAGCTAGCACAAGTCTCTCCTGCCTGCCCTTCCCTTGGTAACTCCGGAACCCACCGGATATTCCTTCCTCTTCCGCCCCGAGTAAAGGAAGAGGCACTCTCTCCCCTCCATAAGGCCCAGCTTCTCCCTGTTTGCTGAATCCTCATCTCTCCCCGGGCCTCCAGGCCAGGAACCATCTTCTCTTTTCTCCATGTTCTCCATCTCTCTCTTTCCGTTGAGTTGGGTTTTTCCTCCACCTTCGGGCATTCTCAGGCATCCCTTAGCATTTGAAAACACCCACCCTTCATGGCTCTGGATCTCTCCTCCTCTCCAGGTGTCTCCTCCTCCCCTCATTCCCCATATCCCCCCACCTGTTGAGCTTCTTCAGAGGGCCTACATTTGCAACCTCCACTTCCCAACACCAGCATCTACCCTTTTAGCTGCTTGCTGCCAGCCTTCCCCTAACATCCTCCTTTAAAAGGGCCCTTCTTCCCAAGGCTGCCCTTGACTACCGATCTCCCAACTGGTGGGGCCTTTTCTCAATGCCTCTCTTTCTCTCACCGGACCAGAGGCTCCTCTCCACTGTACTTTGAAGATTTCCCTGGACTCTGACCTTCATCTCCATCCTCGGTACCCCTGGACTGGTGGTGGTCTCCTGATGAACTCATGTCTCCAGCTCATACCATTTCTCTAAACCCAGCAGTTTGGGGCAGAGCACATCGTACTCAAGAGCTGATGGCAGTTCCCCCAGGGCTGGCTGAACTGCTCGGAAGCTCAGTCCAAACCTGAAAAGCTTCTGGTTTTCAGCCTTGTCCTCCCTGTGTGCCCATGACACTCAGCACAGCATAACGATTTTGCCTTCTCTATTGGACTGCAAGCTGGGAGAGGGCAGGAACTCTGTCTTCCCCCAGAGCCTAGCCCAGTGTTTGGCACAAACATACCCAATATCTATTGAATCAGTGAGTGAGCAAATGAATGAATGAAGTTGGCTGTCTCTGTGTGAGAGGAGCCATGGGCCTCACAGGGAGGGTCCCAAGGTTACTTACCTTACATACAAGCAAGCTGCAAGGTCCTTCCTAGTCACCAGCTCTGCTCCACCATGGGCTTGGCTTCCTTGCTGCGTGAGCTAGTATTAGCACAACACGGGGTTCCTCCACTCCCCAAGTTCCAGAGTGGGCTCCAGCCCACCTCCCTTAAGGTGATCCCTGCAGGGACAGGGGGGCAGATGACCTGGGGTGACCCACTGAGAGTCCCCACGTCCTGACTCAGGAAGCCTTTGCCCTTCTCTGAACTCTAGTTTGTGGTGAATTCTGTTCCATCTTCCATGTAGCTGGAGGATCACAGTGGTTGTTTCTCTGGGAGGGGGACAGAGGCTCAGGTCTGTGCCAAAGCCAGGTACGGGGCTCAGAGTCACGTTGCTTTGTGGGTATGGCAGGTGCAGCTGAGTATCCCGGGTCAGGAAATGGGTGGTCCTGGGGTCAGGCACTCGAGTAAAGGCTTTAATCAATTAGGGACGGTGTTTCCTAAGCTCCTATTGTGCCTATACCTCTGAGAATTTTGCCTCAAATGGTTAATTTTAGTGGTTAGCGCTAGGATGGAGAGAAGATTCTGGGCACAGAGTAGTCAGTGTGAAGTTCTGACTGAGGAGAAGGATGGGGTGATAGTTTTTGGATGGGTCTGAGAATTCAGTTCTGTCTTAGCCTCAGGAGAACTAGGACATGGCCTTCTGGGCCAGGGGGAACAGAGGCAGAGAGGAAGCCATTCAAACAGCAGGATGGGTTTAGCTGGGCGAGAGGTGGGACTACCCAAGAGTGACAGGGCTGGGGTCCAGCCAGAGGCCCAGAGGGCCTGGGTCTCTCCACACCCAGTGTAGACAGAGCTGCATCTGCTGGGGTACCCAGAGGTTGGCCAAACCTGTTTCAAAGGTAACTTGAAGGTCAGGGGTAACAAGTTGTCTTGGTCCATTTGGGCTGTTGTGGTAAAGTACCATAAGCCAGGTGGTTTATCAGCCACAGAAATTTATTTCTCACAGTTCTGGAGGCCAGAAGTCCAAGATCAGGATGACAGCCTGGTTCTGATGGAGGCCCTCTCTTGGACTACAGATTGCCCAACTCCCCCTTCTCCCTCAAGTGGCAGAAAGAGGGCAAGGGAGCTCTCTGGGGCCTCTGTTCTAAGGGCACTTTATGAGGCCTCCACCCTCATGACCTAGTCACCTCTCAAAGGCCCTACCTCCTAGGCCCACCACACTGGGATTAGGATTTATCATATGGATTTGAGAGGACACAAACTTTTAGTCTATAACAGGTATTGATGCCGATCTTGCCATTGGACTGGGTTTGTGGAGATAAAAGGAAGGAGGCTGCTTGATGGTTTGGGGAAGCCTTGGGTGTTGGGGTCCTGCTTGAACCCCCCTGCCCTTGTGCCCTAGGGTAAGATTAGGCAAGTCATACAGGCTGTCTGGGTTCCTGTTTTCCAACAGGGACTGCAGAGGAGGCTTGGCTATGTCTTATGATTTCCCAGGAAGTGGGAGACTCGGTGAGTTAAAGGGCAAAACAAAAACATTGAAAAACGAAACGGGAAAGTGCCCAAACTCTTGAGAAACCATTGGTGTATCAGAGGTCAAGCTGTGCTTGGCTGGTCACAGAAACCCCCCATGGAAGGCCACACACCTGTCCCACTTACCAGTAACACCTGGGCTTGAGGCCACGAGCATGGACACCTGGGTTCTCAACATGACCCTGCCTCTGGTTCCTGTGCTCTTGCCTGAACCTCTGTGCCTCAGGCTTTCCAGCTCTAAAATGGGAATTTTCTGTGGTCCAAGAGTGTGCCTCAGTTCATCAAACACTGTGAAGAAGAGTGGACCTTGCAGGAAGACAGCCTTGGGTCTAAGAGGGGAAGGGGACGGGGAGGAAGTGAGAGGCTGAGCCCGGTCCTCACGTCCAGGTGGTGGGGGAGCATGGAGCAAGTGCTATTGCCATGGAGAGAATCTTGGCCAGCTGCCTCCACTCTGCACTGAGCCTGGCTGCCTTCATGCATCTCTCTCTCAGCCTTAGCTGGATGGAGACTGTGTTCTTGAGGGAGATCCTGTCCTAGGGTGAGGAAGAAAAAACAAAGGAGGCCAGGTCTCTCCCTTCATGGCAGAGTCCAGGAAGCCCCTGTTTCTCTCACAGCCTAGGCACCCAAGGATCACTCTGTTCTTGGAGGCCCTCAGAAGGACAATTTACAAGCCTGTTGGAGACGACTTGCATTTAAAGACACTGGCATTTAAAGAACCCTCAGTGAAGTTCCTCCTGTTGTCTCTGACCTTCCATCACTGCCAAGCCCGCTGTTAGTTCATCCTTCCCTTCCTTTCTTCCTTCCTCCTTCCCATAATCGCCTGCTGACCAGCTCTTCTCTGCTTGCACTGAGATGGATGCCAGAGACACAGATGGAGAATGTTATTGCTGCTTTCAGGGGACACCAAGGCCTGGAGATAGACAAGGGAACACTCAGTGACTCTCTGGGGAGGTGAAGGCTGGGATTGTGCCTCTCAGAGCTGGACAGAGGAGGCAATGCCACATGGGTCCTATAGGTGGCAGCAGATGCCTACTACGGCTGGCAGGGGCTCCTGGATACCTGAGGGCAGGTACCTAGCCAGGCTCCAGGGGCTGAATTGGACCTCTGCCAGTGGGTTGGCCATGGGGGGAGACCGGCATCTTGAGTCTCTGTTCACCCCATCCTTAGAAAGACTTCTGGTTCCTCCGCTTCTTGTCCTGATACCTTCCCCTCTGTTTGGGAAGCCCCGTCAGAGGGACCTGGCTGCTCCTGGGAGGGGCCAGACATTCTCCACGCACCTGGTAACCCTCGTAATAACTCTGCCAACCAGCCGTCCTCAACCCCATTTTACAGATGCAGAAATCAAGGCTCTCAGCAATGAAGGTGACTCCCAAGTGAAGGAGCAGCTGTGTCTCATTCTGTTTCCATGAAGCCCATTTGGCTATGTGGACACACCTGTTGTTAGCAGCTGCGGGGAGGGGCAGGACCCCAGCTCCACTGAACTTTGCAGCAGGCTTTCCCGGTCCATGTGGGGAGTC